>JAJPUD010016209.1:15012-34803 GCA_023553655.1 Myrmecobius fasciatus | reverse complement strand
TCACCTGAAGCATAATAGATTCTGCTCCAGCCTTTTACCTTCACCCTCTATGTATCTCTATGTTTTAGGTGTGTTTCTTGTATACAACATATTGTTGGATTCTGGTTTTTAATCCAGTCTGCTATCTGCTTCTGCTTTAAGGGAGAGTTCATTCCATTCACATTCACAGTTAAAATAACTAATTCTGTATTTCCTGTCATCTTATTTACCCTAGCTTATGCTTTTCTCTTTCTTATCCCCTTTCCCTCCTCCCTACTATTTTGCTTTTGATAACCACTTCCCTCAAACAATCCTTCCCCTTTAGAGCCCCACCCACTTTTTCCCTCACTTTCCTTCCTGTTTCCTGATAAGTACGTCTATTATTCCCTCTGAGCCAAATCTGATGAGATGGAGATTAACCCAATTCTCATTCTGCTCCCTTTTCTCCCCTCAATCATTATAGGTTTTCTTTGCCTTTACATGTGATGTAATTTCCCTTATTTTTCCTCCTTTTCCTCTTCTTCCAGTGTTATCCCTTTTCTACCTCTAATTTCTTTTTCAGTTTATCATATAATAATCATAAAATCACAATAAACATATCATAATAATCATAAAATCACAGTAATCATGTCATAATAATCATAAAATCACTGTAATCATATCATAATCATAATGTAATAATAGATTCATAAAATCAACCCTCATTCTATAAGTATCTATAACATAAATATAGTTCTCAAGAGTTTTTTTTTCTTGTTACTTTTTATGTTTCTCTTGTGTTCTGTGTTTGTAGATCAAATTTTTTTGTTCAGTTCTGGTCTTTTCAGTAGAAATAGGTGAAATTCTCCTATATCATTGAATGACCATCTTCTTCCCTGGAAGATAATGCTCATTCTAGCTGGGTAACTTATTTTTGGCTGTAATCCAAGTTCCTTTGCCCTTCGGAATATCTGATTCCAGGCCCATCGATCCTTCAAAGTAGAAGCTGCTAGGCCCTGTGTGATCCTCATTGTGGCTCCTCGATATTTAAATTGTTTCTTTCTGGCTTCTGGTAATATATTTTCCTTGGTATGATAGTTCTGGAATTTAGCCATGATATTTCTGGGGGACTTAATTTTTGGGTTTCTTTCAAGAGGTGATTGGTGGATTGTTTCAAGGAGTATTTTGCCTTCTGGGTCTAAAATATCAGAGCAGTTTTCTTTTATGATTTCCTGGAAGATAGTGTCTAGGTTCTTTTTTCCATCATGGCTTTCAGGAAGCCCTATAATCCTTAGATGTCTCTCCTAGATCTATTTTCCAGGTCAGTTGTTTTTCCTAGGAGATATTTCATGTTTTTCTCTATCTTTTCATTTTTTTGTTTTTGTTTGACTGATTCTTGAAGTCTTGATGAGTCATTCATTTCCAATTGTTCGATTCTAATTTTTAATGTCTTATTTTCTTCAGTTACTGTTTTTAGTTCCTTTTGCTATTGACCAATTACATTTTTTTTGTTCATTGCATTCTTTTTCCATTTTTTGTATTTTATTTTGCAGTGATCTCATTTCGTTTCCCCATGTTTCTTCTAACTTTCTTTTAAGATTTTTTTATGTAATCTTCAAAGAAAGCCTTGTGACATGGAGACCAGTTTATGTCTCTCTTTGGGGCTTTTTCTGGAGTTGCTTTACCTTTAGGGGCCTCAGGATTTGAGGTCTGTTCTTCCCTCTCTCCATAAAAGTTGTCTATGGTGAGAGCTCTTTTTCGTTTTTTATTCATTTTTTTTAAAGGTGTGAGGTCTGTTTAGGGCAAAGGTGGGACAGCTGCTTTAATTTGCCCTGGGGCAGTTCTGCTGATTGAGTTATTTCAGGAACTGGGCAGTTCTGCTGATTGAATTATGTCAGGTGCTGGGCAGTTCTGCTTTAGTTCACCCTGGGGCAGTTCTGCTGATTGAATTATGGGAGGTGCTGATCAGTCCTGCTCATTGAATTATTTATGGTGCTTATCAGTCCTGTTGTTTGATTGATTGCTTTAAGGGGCTGTGTAATGGCAGCTTGGTCCAATGCTCATCAGGGGTTCAGTGGTTCACAATCTATCCCCCTCAAAAGGCAGACCCTCCAAACCACCTGCCCACAATCAGGACAGATTGGTCCAAGAGGCCCCCAGAAGACTCCCAGGTGTGTGAAAAGCACAATGCTCCCACTCCTGTTCCGACTCCTGTTCCAGCTCCCTGCTCCAGCTCCCTGCCCCAGTCTCCCTGTGCTGCAGTCTGGGTTCAGTAGGCCGCCCCCTGCCCCATTAAAACAGACCTGTTTTGTGGTTCTTCCAGAGTATCTTCTTCTAGAATCATGTTGTTCTCCAGATATTGTGGATTTTTTTTGCTTCAAAATCAGTCTAGAGGCTTCATATGTTGTTGGCTTGAGGAGGGGTTTGAGGAGGTGACAGAGACTCCTGTCTGATCTCCGCCACCATGGCTCTCCTTTGATTTTTTTAAAATTTTAAGAATACATAAGGATAAATAAGGAGGAGAAAGTGGCTCATAATATTTGAATGAAATACTCCCAGGAGAACAATCCTTAGAGCTCTGTATTGGGGAGCAAAAGTTTCTTTTACTTATAAAGGTAAAATTTGGTTGTAAAATTTGAACTTAATAATAATTGTTATCCAGGTATAATAGAAAATGTAGATTTTTATCCAGTTATTTCACAAGAGAATAATAACAGGTAAATAATTTTAATTTTCTAAAGTAATAGTTGGGGCTCTAAGTTTATTATAGTACTTTTATTAAAAACAGTTATTTGTGTACAGATTTTTGGTAATGGTCTCTTTTGAGTACCCAAATCCATTTGTCTTCCCTTTTTTTTGTTTCATTCTAAAAGTTAAACTTTAAAATTAAAAATATCAATTAAAACTCTCCTAAACCTAAAACTAACATTCATCAGTATCACCCATTTTAGCATTTATAGACCAACCTATATTTTTCTTTCTTTCAATGTTATTTTTTAAGATGGTAACTGGGTTTAGTTCCCTGTGCTAAGCATTGAGGAAATACATAGTTTAGATAAAACACAACCCCTGCCTTTATGCATCTTATAGTTATTGGGCAACAACTCACAAATATACATACACAAATGCATGTGTACAGCATAATATAATATTATAATCTTAGAATGTTATTAAAGCATTATGTGAAGTCTGGGAGGAAGGCTGAGGAAATCAGAAAGAATTTCCCTGGGGCTAGCATTTCAATTTTGCCTTAAAGCAAGAACTGCTCTCTTGTAAGAGAAAGGGGAAGAAATTCCCAGTTTAAATAATAGGGAGACAGGTGAGCACAAGGCCCTAGTGGAAGGGGGTAAGAAATAAAATAATTTGGCTTGTGCATATTATGTGTAGCATTGACTAGGAGTTCATTAACAAGAAAACTAAGTTTTTCCTCTGATCCTACTGGGGAGTTTGGTAAACTGAGTCAACAACTTTGCATGGGTCCATGATGATCATAAATCACTCATATAATTTTTTTGTCTTGCTGTCTCATATAGCTTGGGAAAGGGGCAATCCTTGGCTCCCAAAGTATGTTGCTGCACATTGGATTTGCAGTCAGGAAGACCTGAGTTGTCTTATACTTTGTGATCATTTTATTTCAGTCTGTCTGAGTTTCATCATCTGTTAAATGTATATAACCATAGAAAAATGTCCCATAGTCTTTGTGAGGATAAAATGAGAAATTTATAAATTGCTTTGAAATTCTTAAAACAATAAGTAAATGCCAGCTATCATAAATCATTAGTCTCTCCCTATATTGTTTAGTCTATAATAGTTGAAACCATTGGTCATAGAGAAAGAATATGGCAGTTTTTCATGTCTCCACTCACCTCCATGGATTCGATCTCTCTGCTTTTGATTTCTTCCCCCACTCTTCCTTCTTCTCTTTTCCCCTTTCTCCTTTCCTTTCTTTCTCTCCTCTCCCTCTCCACTACTAATCTCCAACTCGTTAACTTCTCCTTAGTTGAAAGATGATTGTGAGGAGCTTTGAATGCAAAGAAATGGATTAAAATATATATATGCACCCACACATGGTAGGATACTATTGAAGACTTTTGATCAGAGGCATAAGTAAGAGAAAGCTTATTAGAGGGAAATTTTGGAGGATAGGTTAGAAAAGAGAAGAAGGTAGTGGCAAGAGGGTCTAGGCAATATCCCAGATGGGTGATGAGGGTCTACTTCAGACATGTGTCAATGGAAATTGAGGGGATAGATATGAAAGACATTGCTTAGGTGGCAGGATCATCATGACTGATTTGTGATTGTCTATAATATGTGAGCAAGAGAGAATGGTTAAAGGTAACACAAGAATTTAATCCTGGGAGCCAGTGACACAGACAAATAATAAAGTTATAAAATACAAAAGATAGGACTAAGGAGGAGAAATTATAGAAGTTTAACAGAAAATAGAAAAAAAAGAACTGTTTTTCTAAATAATTTATTTTAATTTCCAGTAAAATATTCATTTGGGGAAGTGGGGCATTAGGCATGAGGAGATGAGGGTCTGAACTGGGAAAAGAAAGATCAAGGGTGAGATGTTAATAATTGAAGCTCAGGAAGTAAATGAGATCAATAAAACGGAGAATACAGTGAAAATAGAAGAAGGTTAAGGGTACATAATCCTATTGTTTCTCTTAACAATACTATTATAAACTCATGTAGAATAGGGACTAGTGATGAGGTAGAATAGGTGTCAGGAGTGGTAAATAGAAATAGAATCCGGAGAGCAATAAATTGAAAAAGGAATATTAAATGAAATATAATAGAGTTTCGGTTCATGACATGGAACAACCATGGAAGATATCCATCACAGATTATGAAGTTATGATATTATTATGTGAATTAACAAGGGGAAAGATGAGTTCCCTAGTTTAACTCACAATTAACCAGAGAAAGGAACTCTTAGGGGTAAGACACCATGAGATAGATGGTGCTACATAGCAGGATTTAGTCCTGAAAAGGAACCAATAGAATAATACATCAGCAGCACATCTTTTATGGGGTAAATATAACTCATGGGAGGAGGGGAAATAAAGGCAGGAAGAAGAATGTACATTAAAATGTTGAGCCCGTCAAAGCTATTCTAGGAAAACTTGCTTCCTACCAGGGCTTAACAAAATAGTCTATGGAGTGCACATCATAGGTATTGTTTATTTTATTTTTTTCTGAGGCAATTAAGGTTAAGAGACTTGTCCAGGGCCACACATCTAGAAGTGTTAAGTGTCTGAGGCCAGATTTGAACTCAGGTCCTCCTGACTTCAGGGCTGGTGCGATAGCCATTGCACCACCTAGCTGTCCTACCATCACAGGCATCTTAAAGATATCTTAAACATGCTACTGAAGGCAGTTTGAGCACATTATGGTTGCTTCAACTGTAGTAATAAGACAGTCTCTGAAACTGTTATTGGGAGAAAGAAGATTAACTTTCCAGGGTGGACCACTGCCAGAAGAGGACATATCTTGAAAGAATGACATATAAGTAGCAAAAGATTACTGGAAGTCTCGGACACATGTATGCATGTTAGTTCTTGGTTCTTTAGTTTTAACTAGTGCCTCTCCATACTACCTCTTTAGTATCCCTAATATTATTTACCAAGATCTTGGGCAAATAATAGACTCTAACAATTATAATTTAATTTGATTTAAAGGAGAGTTGAAACTTACTAATTTTTGTATTTAGTTTCAGGTGCAGCAGTACATCTCTAATAGTCTGGTCATACTGGGAAAGTGCAGTTTTTTAAGAAAACCTGTCATATCTCTGCTTCTATCAGAAGTGAACAACTTCACTGATGAGTTGAAGAATATGCATCAGGTACTCTTAACTTCATATTTTGCTCTGAAGTATAGTTAATTAGAAATGATAATTTTAAAATATTATGCTCTAATAATTAGCCGATGTGCTGTTCATTTCAAATGTTAAATTCCTTTCAAAATTCTGGGTGAAGAAGGAGGGCATTTTTAGAGAAATGTTGCATTCAAAGAGAAAATATATTTCAGACAAATATGAAACTCAAAATTTGAAATTTAAGACATGTAGAGTAAATGTAATGGCTGACCAGAAATTCTTTCCTGCAGGTGTCCAAGATAACATTTTACTGAGAGGATAAGTTTAAAAAGTAGCGAAAATGGTAATTAATTGGAAGTTCTCACCAGTGGCTTTCATCTCCCCCTATCTTACTAACCCAGGACTTTAGGGTTGTTAAACACAAACTGAAACTATGCTGTAACTGTGGGAACAATCTAAAGCACTGAGATTCTGGAAGTAGGTTGGAAAATCACCCCTGAGAGAGGAAGAATCTGTGAGGTGAGATCTATGGTGGAAACACTGAAATAATAGCCCCAGAAAGGGGTGAAGGGTCAAAGCCCTGGGACAGGTCTGGGGAACAAATATGTAAATAACTGGATAGAGCAGTTGGTTAAAATTTAGGATGTGAATCTGTTCTGCTCTTTACTCCAGGGACTGAATGTAGATTTTAAAATCAGTTCTTCCCATATCCCAAAACAGAAGTAATACAAATTAGCTGGGCATGGCCTGCAGGAACACTAAATGGAGAATAATGCATTAAGCCTTTTTTTTTATTAGAGTTCTCTGTTAATTGCAGACAAAATTGTCTGCCAGCATTCTAGCAACTTGAAAGTTGCTACTTGTCTTTGTCAGCAACATTGTTGTTGTAGAACAGCTAATCTAAAGATATCTGGCAATTTTTTTTTTTTTTTTAACAATTTAGGGAGGCAGCTATAGTAGAATGAAGAGACCACTTGATTTCATTTAGGTTCAGGATTTCAAGATTCAGTATCTCATATCAAGTTGATCTAAATTTATTGTTACAAATGAATTTTGTAAACATTATTGTGAAAGGGCATAAATATGTATGTATTCTATCACAGTCTTCTGAAGTTCCTTCCTTTACTTGATTTAAGGAATTAAGGACATATATACAGCTACTAGCCTTTTGTTTGCATCATCTAGGCACTATCCTGGTTCTTGATGGCCTGTACCTAGGAGGGACTATATGCTTTTATACTGAGGTAGACCCTGGAGTTAATAGCTTCTTGCAGATGCAGGAATCTAGAATGAGTATTCCTCAAACAACTTTGAATATGCAAGGCATAAAAAGGCATTCAGGATTGTTAAAGAGTTCCTTTGTTAAGGAGTCTGGACAAATGATTTGCAGCCTCTAAAAAAATTCAGGGCTCAAGATATCTCCAAATCAAGTAAAGGCATTTATTGAGGTTTTTACACTCAATGGGCAATCCAAGTTCCCTGATGTAGTTAGCAACTCGGCAAAGTAAGACAAGGCTTTTTATAGAGTAAAAGATAATTATTTCATTACAAATATATAGATTTTGAGATTAGAGTTAAGTGTTTGCTAACATGGAGAGGTCTAAACCCCTGATGGAATTGTATATGCATAGAGAAAAGCTCTGGGGGGCAGTATTAATATTTGGTAATACTATTATAACTAGCCTGCATTGTCATGAATTCACTCTGAGTACAGAAAGATGGGTAGTGAAACATTCCTGGTGTCTGGTTACAGAGCACACTGACCTGCTTGTCAGAGAGTGATTAAAGATTTCTCTAGGATTTGGCCCAGGAGCAATAATTGGTACTCCATGTGTAAGCCAGATGGTATAGTTACAAAACATGCTGACCTGTTTGTCAGAAAGTAATAAAGGGTTTTTGTAGGATTTGGGCTGGGGGCAGATTTGTGATTTTATCACCTTAACATAGGTAAGATGTCAAAAAAAAAAAACCTAGAAACTTTTTTATCTCAAATAAAAACAAGAACATGGGAATAGGTTGCCCAGGAAACTCTGAAAAATTGATTCATCAAATCTAGTTATATGTAGAAAAGGATGGGGGGGGCAAGAAAGAATATATAGGATTGGCAGGATTTTAAGAAATGCTTTTTTTAAGAAAGGAAACGTTTTTACCTGAGGCCATTGGCAGTAGGTAGATACTTGAACAAACAGCACTATTACCTGGACTGAACATAGAAAGTCATTAGGGAGAACAGTTTAGGATTTTCTTAGAATGATCCAAAAATAAGGTGAGACATATTGTCAAATCCAAGAATCATTTCAAAACAAGGAAGAACAGATTTGTTGGATCCAGATGATGAAAATATTGAGAGAGAAAACTTAGTGGGTACAGTAGAGAGAGAATAAACACAAAGCTAAGAACAAACTTTAAGTTAATATTTTTCCCGATTTATGTTATAAATCCCTGGTCTTGTGGGTTTCAGACTCTGATATGCAAATTTACATGGAATCTGGCATAGAACAGGTTTATGAAAAGAGCTAATTTGTTAAAATAATTATTTTATTATTGCCCAATCTATAATTATTGTTCAAATGACTTCATTCCACATACTTTTAAATGGAGATTATCTGGGTAGCAAAGTATATTTTGGGACTTATCACCTCTAAAACCTAACTCACATAGTGTAATGCTTTCTCAATAAAAAGACTGTCTTGTAAAGATGTTTCTGAGGGGCTTCTGAAAAATAGAGCCTGTTGTGTCAAACACACTTTCATTAAAATGTGAAACTAAAGGCAACAGAAATAGTTTGTGACATTAGTTGTTCACATTTGTCTGGTTCGGCATTAATAGTAAAATAACATTTATATCATTGTTAAAATTTTTGGGAAAAGAGAAATACTCTATCAAACAAAGAAAAAATTGACACCTTTCTACATTCATTTTCTTCTTTGTTTTCATTTTGTTATTTCTTACTCAATTTTTCATTTCTCCAATTTTAAAATGTCATTGAATGTGATTGTTGTTGTTTTTAAGATTATAATGAAATATCAAAGACTCAGGGAAGTCTTACATTTCTTATTTCTGACAAACTAGTCCTTATAAACTCTTTTAAGTTTTTGGTTCTTTCAGAGACCCATGATATCTTCAATATATGCATATTTTCAACCAGAACAGATTGATACTCTGTAGTACCTTTAATATATGTTTTTATTATGTGTTAGGAGAAAAATAAATCATTCTCTGTTAATTAGCATCTCCAAACTTGGGCAGGCCACTTCTGCTCTAATGTTCTGTGAGAATCCTAACTAAAGAAGTCTCACTTTGGTTTGGGATGTGCTAGAGTTTATGACTTAGCCTCAAAAACTTTGACCCCAACTCACCATCATATAATAATGATGCATCATTGGGGAAAGACATTACTGAAGACTAATTACATAAGTAACATATCTGATAAAATATGTGATGCTCCTTTATTTGAATAATTTGGCTCCTAAGAATAATTCAGACACCCCTTCTCACTTTTCTTATATCAAGGAAAATCTAGTAGGTAATATATTTGGGTCACTTTTTATATAGATATACCATTCAACATAGAATTAAAGAATTTTTGAGAGGGTATGTTAATTGCCTCTCCTCTAAGCTATAGCAACCACCTCTTCCCACAGCTGTGCTCTTTTTCTCAAGGTATCATTGAATGTGATTGCCAGGTAGAAGGAATTGTTCATTATGATGCTTTCCATCTAATTTTCTAATATCTTGACATATATTTCCTGACATACTTTAAATCATTTTAGTAAATTATATGCTTTATCATTTGCAGAAAATTCAGTGTTAATTTCATGGTAACCATGCTTTATAATCTAATGCAAAACATCTTATTGCCCTTTGCCTATCAATATTTTGAGGAATCTATTGAAAGCTGATACAGAATCCAGTGAAGCAGTGATGTATTAATTTTTTTAAATAGCTTCACTGAATAACTGTGGAAGTCTAAGAACAAAGTCAGGTTGGTCATTTTAATTTGTAAATAATTTTTTTTTTAATTTGAGCATTGCAATTCTTTTGAAGTTTTATATGTGAAATATGATCCTTTTCAGATAGAATCCAAAGCTCTGGCTTCAATCAAAAGCCAACAAGTTAAATAAGCAGTTTCTGAAGATTCAGAATCATAGAATATGAAATTTGGATGAGCTGTCAAAGTCCATCCAGGACTACTTTGATCAAGAGTAACTTCTAATAACATCATTGACAGGTAGTGATATATCTAAGCTCTGCTTTGTGATCACCATTATAAGGAAGGCCAGAACTACCTATGGTTTCTTATTTCATTTTTGGTTAGCAAGTTATTTTCTTCCATTATGACCAAGTCTGTCAGTATGCTATTTCTGCCCTTTTCTTCTGCCTTGTGGTTTCAGAAAGAACAAGTCTAACAGTTCTACAAATACCACACAATTTCATCTTCACCCCAGTCATTTTCTTCTCTTCTGTTTTCTCATATGTGCCCTCTTTATCCCGTTTTATTCAACACCTCTCAGTACAAGGTACAAAGTAAGCACTTGATAAATATTTTTTTTTAATTTGGTCAGTTAGACATCATTTCCCCTTCTGTTTTCCCTTCTCCAGGATAAGTATTTTAAGTTCTTCTGACCTATCTACGACTTATGGCACAGTTGCCTTTCTCCCCTTAGTATCCCCTTAATACCCACCTTAGCATATTCTTCAGTTTGTAAATGTCTCTCATAAAATTTGCTATCCAGAATCGAATGCAGCACTCCTTATAGATATGCTCCAAACAGTCTTGGATAATCCTAAAGTTTTTGTTTACAATAATCACATTATTAAATTACATAGTTGTTATCATCTATTGAAATTACCAGTTCTTATTCACAAGAGCTGTTGAACAGTCATGCTTTATTCATTCTGCATTTGCAAAATTATTGTTTGTTCATTTGTTTAAATATAAGCATAGAATTTGTGAGAAAGTTTGGTACCATGTTGAGTATAGCATTTGGAATTAGGGAATCTCTATATAAATCCCCTACTCTGTCACTTTCAACATCCATAAATTCAGGAAAATCACATTCTCTCTGGTTCTAAGTTTTCAATCTGTTAAATTATGGGGTTAGATTGTGTGTCCTCTAAAATCTCTTCCAATTATAAATCTATAAGGATAAGAGTTTTAGATTTACTCCTATTAAATTGTTTGACTCAGTCTTTGCTTCTAGTCAATCCAAACCTTTCCAAAACCTGACTCTTATCTTCCAATGTGTTAACTTTCCTATTTTTGTATCTTTACAAATTTAACAAACATATACATCCAAATTATCAATTAAAATGTTACAAATCTCAGGACCAAGAATATATTCCTGGAAGACTGAACTACAATCTTCCTTTTAAGTTGACATCACTTAATTAATGGCTGGGGCTTTTTTGTCCTATAATTCAGTCAGTTAAATATCTGCTTAACTATATCATCATAGACCATATCTCTTCATTTTTTCCAGAAAGGTAGCATGGTAACTTGACAAATATTGTACTGATAGTTAGGTACATTATATCTACTACACCAGTTCTTCCCACATACCCTGATCTTCTTGATTCCTTTGCCCCTCCTTCTCAAATAAGTTAGAGACTAATTAGCCTGCTGTTGGCTCCTACCTTTCCAGCTTTTTTTCATTCTACTCTTATTTATAAAAGAAACATTATTCCTCTGTGGGTAGGACAGGAATAATGTTTCTTGAAATCTGTCTTCCATGCCTAGATAGAAAAGAAGAAAGTGGCTGGGGTGAAGATGAAGTTGTGTAGTATTTGTATCTTCACTTTACAGAATTAGAGGCTTTAATATTATACTACTTCCTTCATGAAATCTTTCTCAGTCAACCTCAGTGAATTTTTTTTCTTTCTCTTATTATCTATTTAGACTAACTTTATTCCCATAACTTCCTATCTTGTAAAGATTTTTACTGATCTGTATACAAGTCAATTTCATAACTCCCTCCATAAAGTGCTATATAAATGCTAGCTATTATTGACAGTACCTCAGAAATCACACCTGCTAAGTTTTTATTTTTTAATACCCTGTAATGTGTTTTGTAAGAGCTCAGTCACTTGAACTTATTGAGGACAGGTAGACTACAATTTCATCATTACCTTCTGTGTCTAATTCTGTTAATGATTTTCATTCTGTTCTTTCCAGACTAAAAATTAATATGTTTAGATGCAAAAATAGAAAAAAATTGAGTTAATATTTCAGCTTTTTCATCATCATATGGTATCATTGTTCTATCCACCATGAAATGGATTTTAATTCATCCTGCTCTCACCTGTAGCATAGCTATAAACAATAATGTTTGATTTTTTTTCAGCTTGTGTGGCTTTAGAGATGCTGACACTATTCTTTTTGAACTGCCCCATTCTTTGTATCCATTCTCAGTTATCTGTCCTTTCTTCAATCTTCTTTACAAGCCTTAAATTTGTGATACTACTGATTGATTCTTTTAATAGAATTCTCTATAGACACTCCTTTGAGGAAATGTCATTGCATTGATTCCATTGAGCACCAAAAGACTACAGAACCTACTCAGTAAGAAACAGGTTCTCTTCGAAGTGATTGATAGAGTAATAATCTTAGTAATTAATATAACCTAGGCTCCTTTAGGGCAAGACTATATAATTTGGTTTAAAGTTTGCAAATCTCACAACTAGTACATGTCTGACACATAATAGACACTTAGTAAGTAATGATACGTGTTGATTGATTGATTGGTGTCCTCTGCAACTATCTGCCTTAGTACCTATTGATGATTGTCTCTTTCTTTCCTATTTAGTCAAAGTAATTTGTCTTGTGAGTAGTCAAGTTTTTTGTTTGTTAATATAGAAGATGTTTTTTACCAACTTTTCTCAATAGATCCCTAGATCAAAGAATTTTAGGCAATTAGGTAGTGAAATAGATAAAAAATAGTGGACCTAGAATTGGAAAGATCTCGGTTCAGATTCTACCTTAAACAGATATTAACTATGTGACCTTGGGCAAGTCAATTACCCTGTGTTTGCCTCAGATTTTTATAAGTAAAGTGGGAATAATAATAACACCCACTACCCAAGGTAATTTTGAGAAGGAAATGAAATAAGATTTGTAAAGTATGTAGCACAGTGCTTTATACCTAATGGATGTTATATTAATGTTAGCTATTGCTAGTGACATTCTTTGCTGTTCCATGAATTAAGCATTCTCTCTCAATTTCTAGTTTGTTTCTTTTTTTGTTTGTTCATTTGTTTTGTTAATGTTTCCCATGCTTGGAATTTTCTCTCTCCGAACTTCTTCCTGGTCTCCTTGTTTTCCATCAAATCCCAGTTAAAATCCTACTTTTCACAAGAAGTCTTTTGCAATCTCTCTTAATTCTAATGTCTTCCCTTTCAAAATTATTTCCTACGTATTCTCTATGTATTTCATTTGTATATATGAATTTGTTATCTGCTCCATTGCATTGCCTTCTTGAGGGCAAGAATAACCTTTTGCCTCTCTTTGGAAACCCAGCACTTAGAACAGTTCCTGATATTATAATAGATGCTTAATAAATGTTTATTAACTGACTGATTTCACAATTCTTTAGAATTTCCAATCTCTTCTGGCTGATTTCTTACATCTTACATATCATTTTTGATTGTTCATACTTGTCTCTCCTCAAAATATAGGGAGCGTGACAGTCTATTCCCACCATTTCTACTCCCCATTTCTTTGTCTTCAATCTTTTTCTCTTCTTTGGTGGAAACCAAGACAAGTCCTGAATATACTGTTTGTCCTGCTTTTGACCTAAAAAACTGTGGTTTTTGTCTATATAATTGATGTTCTTTATTATCATAGGATCATGCCTTTGTACCAGACTTGTGATCCTTGTTTCCCAATCTCCTGGTCTGATTATTTCCTTGTGTCAGAGTACTCTGTATCATATCCAAATCACATTAGCCTTTTGACTTCTCCTTCCATTGATATTTTCCAAAATATTCTCCATAGTGTTTCCTTGCAGTCTTTTTTCTTTCTTTCTTTTTTGATTAAAGGTCTTTATTTTCAAAACATCTGCATGGATTATTTCCACATTCATCTTTGCAAAACCTTGTGTTCCAAATTTTTTCCTTCCCTTTCCCTCACCCCCTCCCTTAGATACCAAGTATTCCAATATGTTAAACATGTAATTCTTCTATACATATTTTCACAATTATCATGGTGCACAAGAAAAATGAGATCCAAAAGGGAAAAAAGAATGAGAGAGAAAACAAAACAAAACCAAAAAACAATAAAAAAGGTGAAAATGCTAAATTGTGATCCACACTTAGTTCTCACAGTTGTCTCTGTGGTGGCTCATGGCTCTCTTCCTCACAAGACCAGTGGAACTGGCCTGAATCACCTCATTGTTGATGAAAGCCATGTCCTTCAAAACTGATCATCATATAATCTTGTTTTTGCTGTGTAACAATGTTCTCCTGGTTCTACTCACTTCACTTAGCATCATTTCATGTAAATCTCTCCAAGCCTCTCTGAAATCATCTTGCTGATTATTTTTTACAGAACAGTAATATTCCAGAACATTTATATACCATAATTTAGTCAGCCATTCTCCAATTGATGGGCATCCATTCGGTTTCCAATTTCTTGCCACTACAAAAAGTGCTACTGCAAACATTTTTGTATACATAGGTCCTTTTACCATTTTCACGATTTCTTTGTGATACAGGCCCAATAGAAACATCATGGGATCAAAAGGTATGCCCAGTTTGTTAGCATAGTTCCAAATTGTTCTCCAGAATGGCTGGATCATTTCATAACTTCACCCAAAATGCATTAGTGTCCCAATTTTCCCCCATGCCCTCCAACATTCATCATTATCTTTTCCTATCATCTTAGCCAATCTGAGAGGTGTTCAGTGGTACCTCAAAGTTTTCTTAATTTGCATTTCTCTGATCAATAATGATTTAGAGCATTTTTTCACATGACTAGAAATGGTTTTAATTTCTTTATCTGAAAATTGTTCAAATATTTTCATCATTTATCAATTGATGAAAGGTTTGAATTCTTATAAATGTGAGTCAAATTCTATATATTTTAAAAATGAGGCTTATCATAACCCTTGGATGTAAAATTTTTTCCCACTTTATTGCTTCCCTTCTAATTTTGTCTGCATTTTTTGGTACAAAAACTTTTTTAAGTCGAAATAATCAAAATTATCCATTTTGCATTCCATAATATATTGTAGTCTTCTTTGGCCACAAATTCCTTCCTACTCTACAGATCTGAGAGGTAGACTATCCTTTGTTCTTCTAATTTGCTTATGATATCACTCTTTATGTGTAAATCATGAACCCAATTGGACCTTATCTTGATATAGGGTATTAGGTGTGGAGCAATGCATAGTTTCTGCTATAATAACTTCCAATTTTCCCAACAATTTTTGTCAAACAGTGAGTTCTTGTCACAGAAGCTGGGCTCTTTTGGTGTTTCTATATGTCCTTAGATAAGAATATATCTTTTTCAACTGCAATGCTATTTGATTCCACCCCCATTTTATTTGTACAAGTTCCAAGGACTATGTTTCAGATATGAATCCCATCTCACAAAAATTAATGATATTATTCCTTTAAATATCATTAATTTTTTGTGAGATGGGATCTGTAATATGCCATGTCTGTATTCCATTTCTACCCATTTATGTATAAATATTTAAGACCCTGGTTTTTTTTTAATGATTTGATTCTTGGAAATTGTTTCCTTTAAGTTACTTTCCTCCTTTCTTTTAGTCTTTTTACTATATTACACCAATTACTTTCTGTGATATTAAGCTTGACAGATTTTTATTGTCAGCTCTTTTCTCCCTTTTCATTTTGAAACTCTTAAGATACACAACTATACAAGAAGAAAACATAGCCTTTTAAATCAATTTTTTGTTATGTGTATCAGTTTTATAAATAAGCCTACAATTTCAGCTGTAGTGCATGTCCCATAGACACTTTTTTTGTTTACCATTATCTATATTTATTTATGTTTGTATTTGTTTTAGTTATTAAGTTTAAATGGATATAAATGTAGGGACTTGAAGAAATTGTGCTTCTAATCAAATGTCATTGCAGTTTTTTTTAATTCATAGGAAATTTGCAAATTAATAAATTTACTGTTTTTTTTTTCACCAACATGGACATATTTCATTTAACCTGAAAAGGTAGATGGGTTACAGAACTTGTAGTATATTGAGCTTACATTTCATCTATTCTCTGTAATAGTCTCCACTTTGTATAAAGCTTTTCATAGTACTTCCTTCTTAGTTATTAATTATAATTACAAATTATTTGGATATTTTCTCAAATACTTTTCTTCCCTTGTGAATCATACTTCTTTCCAGATAAGAAGGATAAATAAAACTGAAAAATGAATTTAATAAATGAAAAAAGACTTTAATACTCTTCACCTAGTATATATCCAGGGGTTAGTGTTTTATTTATTTGCTATATTTATCTTAAGTCTGATAAACTCTATCGATCCATTTTACTTTTAGTTTCTTAAGTCTAACAAAGTGTGAAGTACTCATTTGAAAAAAAATAAGCATGAAATGAATAGGGTGAAATGGAAGATGAAACTATAATCTTATATTGTACTTACTTCAAATAAGCCAATTTAGCATAGAATGAAAATATTTAGCAACAAAATAAGCATGTGTTCTTTAAACAAGAAAAAGAGGCAGATGAGCAAAGCCCCAAGCCAAAAAACAGAAATTGTATTTCATTAAAGGGAACCACATGTTTTCTGAAATTATGCATATCTGAATCTAAATTCTAGGAGAGTGACTCAGTCAGCAATCATTCTATCAGAAAGAATGTAGCTTGGACCAGACTGTGCACGAGTGGATAAGATAGGGGTTAGGAGTTCTGCATATGAATTTTTAATTTCCTCTTTCTTGTTAAACAGGGGCACAGATTCTTGCAGCAATATGTCAGAAGGATTCTCCCTGCCCCTTTACATGAACTTTGATTCAAAGAATGAATCATTCAGTTCTGAGGAAAATGTGCTCAAAAGAGATTAGCAATACTTGGACTCATAGAATCTTAAGAATTGAAAAATCCTTTAGAAAACATCTCCTCGGGGCAGCTAGATGGTGCAGTGGATAGAGCACCAGCCCTAAACACAGGAGGACCTGATTTCAAATTTGTTTTCAGACACTTAACACTTCCTATCTGTGTGACCCTGGGTAAATCACTTAATCCCAATTGCCTCAGCAAAAACAAGCAAACAAAAAAAAACTACTCTAACTTCAACATAGATAGCAATTATTTGTATAACATTCCTGATTTATAAATACTTTCACTGTAGTACTTAAATAGTAATCCAATTGAATTATTGGTTCATGTTTTTTGTAGTAAATTGTATTTTAGTCTTAGATTTGACTTGGCACCAACAAAAAACAATTCTTTAATGTGCTAGTCCTTTAAATATTAGAAGAAACTACTGAATTTTTCTATAGTTTCTTCTAATTTCTGTATCTCAATGCTTTCATCTATCAGATAATTTCAACTATAATATGGTTTCTAGAAACTGGAAAGTGTCTGTTGTTGGCATATGGAGTTTTTAAATGTCCCCAGTGAAACAGTATTGAGAATTGTACATTGTATTCCACATGTAGCCAAAGAAAGCCAAGAATAATTCACCACACACACAATCTGATCACTGTGTTTCTGTTAGTGTTTGATTGCATTATCCTGTGAATTATTAACTTCAAACCTTTCTACCTTTTTCATTAAATTTAGTTCAGCAAATGTTTAGCACCCATCAAGTGTAATACACTATACTTTGTGCTGAGGAAACTGAGTTTGGCAAGAAAAGGCAGCTATGGGTTTTTTAGAGTATGGCTTAAAATATAGAAATAGCAGAATCCTTGCCAGGGATACATAAAATGTGATGACGAAAAAACATCTCTAGAATTTTGTCATTCCAGTCAAAACAATTAAACTTTAAACTGATAAAATAAGAGAAAAAGTAAACCACCTCCATGTAGCTAGAAAACTAGATACTGTGAAGTAAATACTGTATAAGAAGAAGAAGAGGTGCTGGAGCTCATAAGAGACAAATCCAAGAAACTGATTAAATAGCAAACATTTATTAACCATCTACTATGTACCCAGTCACTGTGTCAGGTGCTTGATATACAAATGAAACAAAAATTCTCAGGGAGTATCTATTTTAATGAGAAAGGAACCAGCAATAAAATCCATGGCTTTACAAATCTATATGCAAATGCACAAAATATGGGTAACAAACAAGAACAAGAGAAATGTACAAGGAAATGTGTTTCACACATATAACTGTGATCCATGACAGAAATATAATTCCAGGAAAAGTACAAGGATAAAAGGAGTGACAGAGTAGTTTTTTTTCCTTCAATTCACATGATTCACAGAATTTGAAAGTTGAAAAAAATCTCAGCAGTCATCCAATCCAATCCATACCCAAAAGAGGTTTCCACTATAACATCTCCAACAAGTGGTTATCCGGCCCTTGCTTGTAGATTTCCAAAAAAATCACCACCTCTTAATCCAAACAATTAAACTTTTAGATAGTTGAAATTGTGAGTTTTTCCTAATATCAAATCTAAATTGGCTGTTTGGAATTTTTAGCCATATTTTTGCTTTTGCCCTCTGGGGCCAGCTATACCAAGTCTCTTGCTTTCTCCATGTGATTGCTCTTCAAATATTTAAGACAGTTAATCACCCCCCAATAATGTATTACTTTCTCAATTTTTCCATAATTATTCCAACATTTGCGTTTTCCTTTTCTGTCATGTGAACCGATTTGATAGATATGAAATGGTATCTCAGAGTTGTTTTAATTTGCATTTCTCTACTCAATAGTAATTTAAAGCATTCTTATCATGCCTATTAATAGCTTTTATTTCTTCTTCTGAAAACTGTTCATTCTTATTCTTTGATTTTTTTCAATTGGGAAATGTTTCCTATATTTTATAAATTTGGCTTAGCTCCCTATGTATTTGAGAAATGAGGCCTGTAATTTTTGTAAACCAATAATTTATGTACTTTATTGGATTTTTTCAGAAAATCAGCTCATAATTTTATTTATTTGACATTTTAATTTACTTTCAATTTGATTAATCTTTGAGTTTTGGGGATTTTCATTTTTGTGCTTAATTGCAGATTTTTAGTTTCCTTTTTAAACTTAGTTTTTTTAAGTTGCATGTCAAATTTATTGATCAGTTTAATTCCTCTTACCATTAACTTTTCTCCAGAGATATAACATATCTAGCTTTTCTAAAATTCCATTTAACCCTTAACTTCTTGTTAATTTATGGTTAGATTTATCTAGATCTGAGAGGGGACAGTTGAGGTCCTGTAAAATTTTACTATCTTGGTCCTCCAGTAATTCATTTTCCTTTAATTTTTTTTCTTTAAATTTTTGAACACTAAAGAAGTGGAAATTGAAAGTTTGCCCATTATTTAGGGAATAGATGAACAAATTGTGGCATATGATTCAGACAAAAACTGTATTACATGAAATAATAAGGATAATTTCAGAATGGCCTGGGAAGTCTTATATGAACTTATATAATGGGAAGTAAGCAGAACTGGGAGTACATTGTACATAGTAGCAATGATAGTGTAATAATGACTAACTGCAAAAGATTTAACTACTCTGAACAAGACAGTATTCTTTTTTTTTAATTTTATTTTATTTGCAAAATATATGTATGGGTAATTTTTCAACATTAACACTTACATAGCTTTCTGTTACAGATTTTCCCCCCCAGCTCCCCACCCCTCTCCTAAATGGCAGGATATCCACTACATGTTAATTATGTTGAAATACTTGGCAAATCGAATATATGTATATATATTTCCAAACTTATCATTGTTGTGCAAGGAAAATCGTATCTACACAAAAGACATATCAGATAAAGGAAACACAATGTAAGCAAACATCAGTCAAGAGTATGAGAATGTTATGTTGTGGTCCACATTTCACATCCCTCTCTCTGGGC
>JAJPUD010016209.1:0-14912 GCA_023553655.1 Myrmecobius fasciatus | reverse complement strand
ATCCACTACATGTTAATTATGTTGAAATACTTGGCAAATCGAATATATGTATATATATTTCCAAACTTATCATTGTTGTGCAAGGAAAATCGTATCTACACAAAAGACATATCAGATAAAGGAAACACAATGTAAGCAAACATCAGTCAAGAGTATGAGAATGTTATGTTGTGGTCCACATTTCACATCCCTCTCTCTGGGTGTATATGGCTTTCTTGAGTGAATAATTAGAAGTGGGTTGAAACATTTCATTGTTGAAGAGAGCCAGGTCCATCAGAATTGATCGACAAGACAGTATTCTAAGGCAATTCCAAAAGACCCATGATGAAAAAAGGATAAATACTTTGAGAGAACAGATATATTCAGTATTGATGGAAGCAAACTTTTGTAACTTTTTTTTCCTGTGTGTTTTCTTTTGCAACATAGGTAATATGGGAATGTTTTGTATGATTTCAAATGTAATTAGTATATTACTTGTTTTCTCAAGCAGTGAGGGATAGATAGAAGGGAGGGAGATAATTTGGTAGTCAGATTTTTAAAAACTAATGTAATTGTGCTATATTTAATGAAATAAATAAAAATGTTTTTAAAAGAATTTGAATATCATATTTAGTACATATATATTTAGTAATAATCTTACTTTATGGATGAATTCAATTCATTAACTTTAATAGTTTTGATTGCTAACTGTGCATTTTTCTCAATTCTATTTTTATCCTGTCCCTTAACAAAATTCCATTTTCCTGCTAACTACTGCTCGCCTTAATCTGCCCTACTTTTTACCAACCTTCTTCTTACTCTTATCCCTTTCTCCTTCTAATTTTATGTTAGGTAATATAGACTTTTATAGCTAATTAATTGTTCTTCCTTTTTGAGCAAATTCAGATGAAAATTACTTATATTCAACTGTTACCTACCTATCTCACGATTTTCCCCTTTACTATAAAAGCCCTTCCTTGAGTATCTTTTATTTGAGATAATTTTTCTCATTTTTGCTCTCCCTTTTCCTTTCCCCTATATTATCCTTCTTTCTTGCACCTTTTTGCATCTTTCCAATATAATCAATTCACTCTCATGCACTCTCTGTAAAGTCCTTCTAATTACTCCAAAAATCATAACATTCTTTTTTTTTTTACTTTTAATTCTTTATTTTTTTTAATGGGGAAACACTTTTAATATGAAATAAAATTGTGGAATATATACAAGTATATACTTTGAAGGTCACCACATCTTTCCACTTAATGACCACTACAAGTTGATGAAACTGAAATTGACAACCTTAATTAAAGAATATAGTGGCATTCTTAGGCTGAAGATGTATAGACATGTTACTATGGCAGTCCCAAGACAGATCCAAGAAAATCAGGTAGTAATTAAGACATAAAGAAGGAACTGAATCAAGACAAAATGCTGAATATGATCTTTTTCAAAAGATTACTGAAAACATTTTCAAAACTAGTTAGTTCTAATCATGCTGGGGCTTAATATGCTCGCAGGCATTAGAAAAAAAGTGAAATTACATTTTTAATGTATTAAATAATCTCATGAAATAGTATTTTCACCTACTAAGCTCTTTTTCAGTCAGTTTTTTTAAAGCAAAAGGTAGCCTAGCTATCCTTTATTTCTTCTGTTCTGTACAAAGTACTCTCAAAATTGTGTACACACTTATAAGAATTTAAAACTTATGAGCTTGAAAATATTTAAAGTAAATTTCTCCCCTAATCTCTAATTGTGCAGTTTTAAATAGTTAACATGACAAAATAAATCAAATTCAAGAGCATAAAATTCTAATAACTCTTGTGCTTCAAAAGTTAGGCCCTCTTATTCAACAATAGGAAACCTGCATTTAGAGATATCAGTCTTGGTTTCCAGTTCCAATGATACTGTTTGTTATATGTGTTTGTCAAATCACTTAATTATCTTAAATATCAAAACAATAGTTTTGTATTACATAGCTTTGGATCACTTATCAGTTCTAAATCTATGATTCTATGATGATAGTACCTTAGTCACTAATTAGTTTTGTGACCTTGAGTATTTCATTTTTATGCCTTAATATCCTCATCTATAAAATAAATATCTTTAATTGGGTATTTTCTAATTTTTATTTTAACCATAATAATCTATGATTCTATATTACTTCAAAATGGTGGTTTCATTGATGTATCTATTCAAAGATAAAAGAGATTCACAGCTACCAAGACTAAATCCTTTGTTTTTTTATGTTAAACATGATAGAAATATATGTTAAATCTAATATATGCATACATATTTATACAATTATCATGCTACACAAAAGAAAAAATGAAGCAAAAGAAAATGCAAGCAAACAACAACAAAAAGAGAAAATGCTATATTGTGAACCACACTCAGTTCCCACAGTTCTCTGGGTGTTGATGGCTCTCTTCATCACTGAACAACTGGAAATGGTTAGAATCATTGTTGAAGAGAGATATGTCCATCAGACATATGAGCATAGTTCCAAATTGCTCTCCAGAATGGTTGGATCCATTCACAGTTCCATTAACAATGTATCAGGGTTTCAGTTTTCCCACATCCCCTCCAAAATTTGTCATTTTTTTTCCTGTCATCTGAGCTAATCTGAGAGGTGTGTGGTGGTATCTCAGAGTTGTCTTAATTTGCATTTTTCTGATCAATAGTAATTTAGAGTACCTTTTCATATGACAAGAAATAGTTTTAATTTCATCATCTGAAAATTGTCTGTTAATATCCTTTGACTATCAATTAAAGAATGGATTGAGTTCTTCTAAATTTGGGTCATTTCTCTCTATATATTTTAGAAATGAGGCCTTTATCAGACTCTTTGAATGTAAAAATGTTTTCCCAATTTATTGCTTCCCTTCTAATCTTCTCTGCATTAGTTTTGTTCATTTAAAAACTTTTAACTTAATATAATCAAAATTATCTATTTTATGATCAATAATGATCTCCAGTTCTTCTTTGGTCACAAAATATTTCCTCCTCCACAGTTCTTGTAATTTGTTCGTAATATCATTCTTTATGTCTAGATCATGACCTATTTTGACTTTATCTTGGTATATGATGTCAGGTGTGGATCAATGCCTAGTTTCTTCCATACTAGTTTCCAATTTTCCCAGCAGTTTTTTTCAAATAGTGAGTTCTTATCCCAAAAGCTGGGGTCTTTGGATTTGTCAAATACTAGACTGTTATAGTCACTGACTATTTTGTTCTGTAAACCTAATGTGTTTCATTGAACAGTTGCTCCATTTCTTAGCCAGTACCCAAAGGTTTTGATGATCTCTGCTTTCTAATATAGTTTTAGATCTGGTACAGCTAGGCCACCTTCATTTTCATTTTTTTTTCATTAATTCCCTTGAAATTCTTGACCTTTTGTTCTTCCAGATGAATTTTGTTGTTATGTTTTCTAGATCAGTAAAATAATTTCTTGGGAGTTTGATTTGTATAGCACTAAATAAATAGATTAGTTTAGGTAGTATTGTCATCTTTATTATATTCGCTCAATCGATTCAAGAGCACTTGATATTTTTCCAATTGTTTAGATGTGATTTTAATTGTGTGGAAAGCATTTTGTAGTTTTTCTCATATAGTTTCTGACTTTCCCTTGGCAGATAGATTCCCAAATATTTTATACTATCAACAGGTATTTTAAATGTAATTTCTCTTTATATCTCTTGCTGTTGGATTTTATTAATGATGTATAAAAATGCTGATAATTTATGTGGATTTATTGTGTATCCTGCAACTTTGTTGAAGTTGTGAATTATTTCCAATAGTTTTTTAGTTGATTCTTTGGGGTTCTCTATGTGTAGCATCATATCATCTACAAAGAGTGATAATATGGTTTCCTCATTACCTATTCTAATTACTTTAATCTCTTTTTCTTCTCTTATTGTCAAAGCTAGCATTTCTAATACAATATTGCATAGTAATAGTGATAGTGGGCAACCTTGTTTCACACCCTCATCTCATTGGGAATGGTTCCAGTTTATCCCCATTATATATGATGCTTCCTGATGGTTTTAAATAGATGCTACTAACTATTTTAAGGAAAAGTCCATTTATTCCTTTACTCTCTAGTGTTTTTAATAGGAATGGGTGTTGGATTTTATCAAATGCTTTTTCACTATCTATTGAGATAATCATATGGTTTTTGTTAGTTTGATTATTCATATAGTCAATTATGCTAATAGTTTTCCAAATATTGAACCAGCCCTGAATCATTCCTGATATAAATCCTACTTGGACATGGTGAATTATCCTGGGGATGACTTTCTGTAATCTCTTTGTTTATATTTTATTTAAGATTTTTTCATCAATATTCATTAGGGAAATTAGTCTAGAGTTTTCTTTCTCTGTTTTCATCCTACCTGGTTTAGGTATCAGTACCATGTCTGTGTCATACAAGGAGTTTGATAGGAGTCCTTCTATCCCTATTTTTTTTTCAAATAGTTTATATCGTATTGAAGTTAATTGTTCTTTGAATGTTTGGTAGAATTCACATGTAAATCCATCAGGCCTTGGAGATTTTTTCTTAGGGAGTTGATTAATAGCTTGTGCTATTTCTTTTTTTCTAGAATGGGATTATTTAAGTAATTTATTTCCTCTTCTGTTAGTCTGGCCAGTTTATATTTTTGAAAGTATTCCTCCATTTCCCTTAGGTTATCAAATTTATTGGCATAAAGTTGGGCAAAGTAACTCCTAATTACTGCTCTAATTTCCTCTTCATTGGTGGAAAGTTCTCCCTTTTCATTTTTGAGACTAACAATTTGATTTTGCTCATTCCTTTTTCTTATCTATTTTGTTTTTTTTTTCATAAAACCAACTCAGTTTTATTTATTAATTCAATAGGTTTTTTTACTTTCAATCTTATTAATCTCTCCTTTTATTTTAGAATTTCAAGTTTTGTATTTTGATTGAGGGATTTTAATTTGTTCTTTTTCCAGCCTTCTTAATTGCCAGACCAATTTATTGATCTTCTCTTTCTCTGTTTTATGCAAGTAAGCATCTAGAGATATAAAACTTCTCCTTATTACCGATTTGACTTCATCCCACAAATTTTGGTATATTGTCTCATTATTGTCATTCTCTTGGATGAAATTATTCATGTGTCTGTGATTTGCTGTTTCACCCATTCATTCTTTTTTTTTCCCTGAGGCAATTGGGGTTAAGTGACATGCCCAGGGTCACACAACTAGAAAGTGTTAAGTGTCTGAGGCCAGATTTGAACTCAGGTCTCTTCTACATTTATTTTCCAGGTTAGTTGTTTCCCCAAGTAGGCATTTCACATTTTCTTCTATTTTTATTTTTTTATTTTGCGTGACTGATTCTTGATGTCTCATTGAGCCATTCATTTCCATTTTTTCAGTTTTGATTTTACAGGTCCCCAGAATCGGCCAATTCTGCTTTTCAAGGCATGTTTTCCTTCAGTGGATTTTTGTGCCTCTTTTACCATTTGGCCTATTCTATTTTTTTTTTCTGAGGCAGTTGGGGTTAAGTGAATAGCATACAGCTAGGAAGTGTTAAGTGTCTGAGGCCAGATTTGAACTCAGGTCCTCCTGACTTCAGGGCTGGTGCTCTATCCACTGCACCACCTAGCTGCCTCTTAGTTTTGATTTTAAATGAGTTATTTTCTTCATTTTTTTTCATTCTTTTTGTATTTGTCCAATTGAATTTTTAAAGGAGTTGTTTTGTCCTATGGATTTTTTTTCCATTTCACAAATTCTGTTTTTTTTAAGGAATTATTTTCTTTTTCCATTTCATAAATTCTGTTTTTCAGGGAGTTATTTTCTTTTTCCATTTGGTCAACTCTATCTTAAGGAGTTATATGCTTTTTTCCATTTCACTAAGTCTATTTTTAATGGATTTTCTTCAGATAATTTCTGTTTCCTTTTCCAAACCCTCTTATAATGTACTCATTTCCTTTCCCCATTTTTCTTCCAGCTCTCTTTTAAGATCTTTTAAAATTTTTTTCTAGGAGAGTCTTGTATGATGCAGACCAATTTATATCACCCTTTGGGGCTGCATCTGGAGATGATCTGCTTTTAGTTTCCTCAGGGTTTGAAATCTATTCTTCTCTTTTGCATAAAAATAATGGTCAGAGTTCTTTTTGCTTTTTTACCCATTTTTTTTAAAAAGTTGAGATTTACTTTTAGGGAGATTGTCCAAGCTTCCTCTACAAGCTGACTGACTTCTGGTGCTGGGGGGGCATGGCGAGGTCCCGCATGAAATTCTACCGTTTAGGCATTCACTATTTACTTTTTGTGCTTGTGTTGGATGTTTTATAACTTATCTGTTAATCTACTGGCTTGCAACAAGCACAAAGTAGCCAACTAAAGATTCCTCCCCATAGATTCTTCCCCATAGAGCCCCCACCACCCCAGGTCTGTGTAGCCTGCACTCGGCTTCTGTGTTCAGCCTGCTTGCACTTGGCCCACCTCCCTCCGTGTCTGATTGAAATAGATCTTTTCTGGCTAGCTTCAAAATTATCTTCTGCTGGTAATTTGTAAACTCCCAATATTTGTGTATTCTGCCAGTACAGAGCTAATTCAAAGGCTGGATTTGGTAATTAGTGTGAGGATCACGGGAGCAGATCAGAAAGAAACATGTGTCCTCTTCACAATCTTGGCTCTTCCCCCCAGTCATAACATTCTTAAGAGTTACATGTATTGGGGCAGCTAGGTGGCACAGTGGATAGAACACCAGCCCTGAAGTCAGTAGAGAGGACCTGAGTTCAAATCTGGTCTCAGACACTTAACACTTCCTAGCTGTGTGACCCTGGGCAAGTCACTTAACCTCAATTGCCTCAGCAAAAAAGAAAAAAAATTACATGTATTATCTTCCTATACCCATGAATGGGGTATCCAGTCTGTGATTATCTTGGTTTCCATATCTTGTCTAAGTGCAACAATCTTAGATTGGAATGACAAGGAGGATTTGAAGTGGCCCTCTCCAATAGGATTAGGTAGATAGCCCTCTTCAGTTGCATATTCTATCCCCTTCCCCTTCCTGAAAACCAGATGGTATACCAAAGTGATGATCATAATCTCTGATCCTAACCCCATACCCCACCTGGGTGAGGGTGATAATTAAAAGATATTTGAAAAGAAAAAGTTTCATGAACTTCTACTTTAATAGAAACAAGATGCTAGCACAGTTATAAATACAACAGTAGTGATTGTTTTTCTTTTATCCTGGAAACTGAGAGTCTTCCCCTTCTAGACTGATTTTTTTAAAATAAAAAGGCCATTTTTTTTTTACTAATTTCTTTCTTCCCTAACCTTAATCACTAAATGGGCAGTTGCCTCAGTCAGACTGACACTTGTTAAAGACCATGCTTAAAAAGGCCAAGATTTCCCACTGCATCCAGGGCTACCTCTAGTTATCTTGATTTTGATCTTTCCTCTAGAATCAGATGACTTTGGAGAAGAAAGTGAGGCTGATTTGCATAGTTCTCCTTCATTTAAATCCAATTCACTTGCATACCATGGCATTATCTCACTGCTGTCATAGTCATCTTCAAGATAGAAGAACCAAAAAAAAAACAAACAAACAAACAAAACAAAACAAAACAAAACAATAAAAACCAAAAAAAAAAACCCAAAACAAAAAAGAATGAAGGACTAACAACTACAATAATTAAGCACTTACTAAATACCAGGTAGGTACTTCACTAAGTGGTGGAGACACCAGATGCTTTACTAAAATATGAGTTTTAGAAAAATCACTTTTACAGTTGAGTCAAGAATGAAATAGGGAGAGACTTGGGGCAGAGGAACCAACTGGCAGATTATTGCCATAGTTCATAGATAAAGTGTTGAGAGATTGCTACATGATAGTGACAGTATCAAAGAAAAGAGGAAGGCGTATGCTAGAGATATTGTAAGGGGAAAATTGACAGACCTTGGCAACAAATTGGATATGAGGGGAGCATGTTGAGAATGGTGAGTGAGAAGTTGAGGATAATACCTAGGTTGCCATAGTGATTGGAAAGATAGGGGTAACCTCAATAGTAATAGAGGAGTAAATAAGAGGAATGTTTGAAAGGAAAGATAAAGAGTTCAGTTTTGGACAAGTTTAGAGTAAGATATCTATGGGAAATCCACTTTTAACTGTCTTATAGGCAGGTAGAGATGTGAGAGTGGAGTCAGCAGAGAGATTATGGCTAACTAAGAATATTTGAAAATCATTAGCACAGAGCTATTTTAAATCATGGAGACATAATAAGATAATCAAGGGAAATAACATAGAAGAGAAGGCCCAAGACAAGGACTCCCACCATTGACAGACATAATTTGGATTACAATTCAGTAAAGTATAGGAGGAGAACTAATACAGAGAAGAATTCAATTCCCAAGAAGAGAATAATCTAATTTGGCAGGAATCTAGTATTTTTAGAGGAAATTGATTTTGAGATGATTTTATTTCAGTAATGATTTTCTCATCAAGGGGAACCTGTAGAAATTTTTGAATAGATATATGCCATGATGAGATTAGTGCACAAGAAAAATATATTCTGATGGTAGGTAGTGAGGAAGTGAAATCATTATCTAGGTATAGGTAAGTGTATATATTAATGATAGATGATTAGAACAAAAAGGCTTTTTTAAGATTAGTGAAACCTGAGGATAAAAAAATGACCAGGAATAAGTTAAATGTGAATGTGAAAAAAAAGTCCTAGACAAAGGATATAAAAGATAATATTGTCAAATATGTAGATAGTTATTAGCTTTATTGAGAAATATATTATTCTATTACTAGAAGAAAGGTGACTAAAGAGAGTAATGATGAGATGATATTTAATGGAGTGGAAGATGGGACCTAGGAAACTTCACATTAAGGGACATCAATCTTCTAATTGAAATAAGAAGCTATGGCATGTGCTGTAATGGAGTAGAGTAGAAATACAGTTGGAAATGAAAGGTTTGAAATAGTAGTAGGGAAAAACAGAATCATTAAGAGAATGAGATTACTCGAAAGTAGTGAAGGCCAAGCTAAAGTTGCTTTACAAATTTTTACAAAGTTTGTTATCATGAATCTGAAAAAAAACGGTAGATTGGTTGAAAAAAAAATCACTTATTCTTTTGGGATCCTCTTGAAGTTCCAAGGAGTGTGTTACTTTTGCTTCTTTAAATAGTTTGTTTAACAAAAGAGTGCTGAGTGTTAGTAAGGTCATAACAGATATCCTATCCATATATAGTATTTTCAATTTGATTCTTTTTTGCTGTTGTGCAAAAATACATAATGGGTCTCAACAATGAATCTTTCATTTGTTTAATCATTCTGCTCTTTTGTTCTTTAAGGAAAAATTTTAAATAGCAAGCAAAATATACTAATCATGTTATCTTTCCTTTATTGACCTAATTATATCATTGCAAAATGATTGGTACTTCTCATTATTCCTTTTTTCAACTTTAACATAAGCTTCAAATTTACAAATTAACTTGGAGATAATAGGCTTGGTACTACAGAAAGTGAATAATCAAGATAAAAGTTTCAAAGGCAGACTTTGAAACATTTTCTCTCTAAATTACTGAAAACAAAAGCTTCAAATTAATCATGTGGAATAAAGATCTGGTTGCTTGAACGTAGTTTCCAGCACTGACATATATTCTAGAGCTGACAATATTAGCAGTCATCTTGCAATTACTGATACCAGAAGTGATGTTTTATAAAATAACTGATCTTTTCAGAACACTGACATATAAGTTTTTGTGTTTTTTTTAAACTGCAAGATCATAAATAGAACTAAGAAGTATTACTGAAGAAATAAACTGTTTTTAACAGTTGTGCAAAGTGATTGACATTGAATTGCTATGTTTTTTAAAAGCCTGACTTTCATCTTGGAAGCAATTATGAATTTGTTCATGAAATCACCATTGTGTGGAGACATAAATGACTTGCCCAAAGAAGTAAGAATATCAGCAGGACAAAGTGAAAAGTGTACTGGCCTGGAAGTCCAGGGCCTTGGATTCTAATGTCCATGTTTCAATAATTTTTATAACCTTAAAGTCACAATTTCACTGGGCCTCTGTACTCTTACCTCTAAAATAAATAATTTGAACTGTCTTATTCACAAGACTCTTTTCAGCTCTAATATTCTATGACGTTGTTACTAGATGTAGTAGTAAATTATTAATGAACATGGATATTTTCGAAACAAGATTTTTTCATTTCAAGGCATTTGATGACAGCCAGTTAAGTAGGCTAATAGTTTCTTTATGATTAGTACTTAAAATATATCATGATGATACTATATCTCTATTAATATAGTCACTTTAGGTCAAATACTGTCTTGAGGGTTACATGGAACAGATGCACATACTGCAGACTGTGGTTACTTACATTTATTTGGGCAGCTCAAGAATATATGTTATTTTTGTTGTTGTTGTTCTCCTTTGACATCTCTACCTAGAGTTTGTTAATTGTATAACAAGAATTCAATAAAATTTGCAATTCCTAAATTCAGAAAAAAAGTAAAAATAAAATATAAAATAAATGAAAATCATTGTCAATGTTTATATATACACATATATACATATATGTGTATAGCATAATTTTCCCCTTTCTAGCTTGACAAAGTGTTGGAAGGGACAAAAAATCTATCATATACTATTTTGGTGTGAAAAAGAGACTCACTAACTACCTAGGATTTTTTCCCTTGATTGATGCTAGCTCAGCTTGACATTATCAAATTATTGCTCATCAGGAATATACCTCCCTAAATTTTAGAGAGGTAAATACTCTGGTTGAAAAAAAGACAGTGTGCTACCAGATTTGTATATTACATTGATTGTTTTGCTCTTTAATATCTTACTGTGCTGATGGGGAAAGCTAGATGGCAGTTTGGAGGAAATATGTAGCTATAAAGCTATAAATGTGATGAAAAAGTTGAAGGGATCTATAAAGTTTGAAAAATAATATACTTATGAGGGAAGAGCCAAACTAGAGCAGAGTAGACACAACTTGGCCTGAGCTCTTCCTGACTTCTCTCAGCATTAACACCATATCAACATTGAATGGATTTTGGAGTGACAGAATCAACAAATATTTGGAGTGTAACAAATTTCCCACAAAAGATATATTGGAAAGACTTCAGGAAAGATCTGTCTCAATCTTGCAAGGAAGAATGTTGCCCAGTGCAGGTACAGCTCAGGGAGGCCCAGAGGGGAGAGACCCAGTACTGGAAGTATAGTGGGAGGCTCTTAGCCAAAAGACAGTAGCATTTGCTACCTGATTTAGAAGCCAATGGATCAGCAGACTAGCTGTGTGAAAAAAAGGACAGATTGAGAGAGATAGTGTTGAGAAGCAAAAGAGTAAGGGGGGGGGAGAAAGAAAGCAGACAAAAGTATAACTTGGGAAAAATGGGATGCTGGGAAATAGAGTTAATAATTTTAGCTATGAATTTGAATGGGATGATCACTTCCATAAAATGGAGGTAGATAGCAGATGGATTAAAAAACAGAATCCTGCAATAGTTTGTTTACAAGAAACACATTTGAAGCACAGAGATACATACAGAGTAAAAGTAAAATCTATTCTGCTTCAGCTAAAGTTTAAAAAAAATAGGGGTAGAGATCTTGGTCTTAGATCACATAAAAGCAAAAAAAGATCTAATTAAAAGAGATAAGAAAGGAAACTACATTTTGCTAAAGTGTTGGATGGATAATGAAGTAATATCAATGCTAAATATATATGTACCAAGTGGTAAAGCATCCAAGTTACTAGAGGAGAAGTTGAAGAGAGCTGCAAGAAGAAAAAGACAGCAAACTATATACTAGTGCAGGATCTCAAATTCATTTTATCAAAACTAGATTTATCAAACCACAGAATAAATAAGAAATAAGTTAAGGAGGTAAATAGAATTTTATAAATTTAGGTATGGTATATAGCTTTGGAGAAAACTGAATTGGACAGAAGGGAATATACTTTTTCTTGATGGGACATGGAACCTACACAAAAACTAACCATGTAGGAGGGCATAAAAACCTCATAATCATATGCAGAAAGGCAAAAAATAATAAATGCATCCTTTTCATATCATGAGGCAATAAAAAAGGGCTAAGGAAAAATAGACCAAAATTAATTGGAAACTAAATAATCTAATGTGAAATTATGAGTGGGTGAAGCAACAAATCCTAGAACCAACCCATAATTTCATCCAAGAGAATGACAATTATGAAACAATATGAAAATTTATCAGATGCAGCTAAAGCAGTTCTTAGGGGAATTTTTATATCTCTAGATGTGTACTTGAATAAAATAGAGAAAGAGACAACTAGTGATTTGGGCAGGCAATTAAAAAGGTATGAAAGGAAAAAATTAAAAACCCTCAATTAAATAGCAAATTTGAAAATCTGAAAATAAAAGGGCAAGTCAATAAATTTGAAAATAAGAAAACTGAGTTCCAGGGGTGGAGCCAAGGTGGCAGAGTAAAATAAGGAAGCACTTGAGCTTTCCCAGCTTTCCTTGAAAACCATATGAAAACAAGCCTCTGAACAGTGAAACAGTCTGATGGAATGAAACCACTCTCCAGCTCAAGGCAGACTGAAAAAACTTCAAAAAGATCTCAGTCTCACTGAGGTGAAAATGTTGTTCAGTCCAGGTCAGATAGACTCTGGGAAAGTTGTGAGAAAGTCTTAACCACAGCAAATCAGCAACTAAGTGCCTCAGAGCTGGCTTAGTAGAGGAACAAATCAGTGGGGCCACTACCATTCCCATCTCAGAAGGCAAACTCTGGGAAACCAGGCTGTTTGCTGAACAGAACAGGCAAAGCTACCCCCTTACAAAACAAGGTGCTCCTGTACTCAAAGCCAAGGCTCAAAGCTACACAGGAAGTTTGAGACAGCACCCCCTATACTCCAGGAGTAGAGTTCTACCTTAAAAGTAAAAAAAAAAAAAAAAAAAAAAGAGGAAATATTGAAAGAAAAGGAAAATGAGCAAGAAACAGAAAAAGAACCTTGACCATTGAAAGCTACTATGGTGACAGGGCAGACCAAAACATAAACTCAGATGAGGATAGAATGTCCACAGAAGAAATCTCAAAGAGTGTGATAAATTGGGCTTAAGCCCAAAGAGGCTTCTTGGAAATGTTCATTAAAGACTTCAAAAGGCAACTAAGAGAGGTAGAAGAAAAAATGAGAAAAGAAATGGAGAGGTATGCGTGAAAGAGTCAACAGTTTGGAAAAGGAAGGAAAAATTGCCTGAAGAAAACTCCTTAAACAGTTAAATAAGCCAAAGGGAAAAGAAGATACAAAAACTAACTGAAGAAAATAACACATTAAAAACTCAGAGGGAAAATGAAAGCTAATGACTTTTTGAGACAGCAAGAATAAGTCAAACAAATTAAAAAGAATGAAAAAATGGAAGAAAATATTGGCCAAACAGCCAATCTGGAGAGTAGATCCAGAAAAGACAATTTAAAATTATTGGTCTCCTTGAAGATCATGACCAAAAGAAGAGCGTGGATTGCATTCTAAACTAGGCCATTAAAGAAAACTGCCCAATAATCTAGAAACAGAGGGGGAAATTTACTCATTGAAAGAATCCATCAATCACTTCTGGAAAGAGATGCCATAAGGAAAATCCCAAAGAACATCGTTGAGAAACTCCAGAACTCTATTCTCAAGAAAAAAAATACTATGAGATGCCAGGGAAAAAAAAAAAACAATTCAAACACCAAGCAGCAATAGGATTATCCAGGATCTGGCAGCTTCTTCAATGAAGGTTTGGAGGACTTGGAATACCATATTCCAGAAGTCAGAGAACCTTGGGTTAAAACCAAGAATTATCTACCCAGCCAGACTCTTTCAGTGGAAGAGATGGAGCTTCAATAAAGTAAGAGACTTTCAATCATTTCTATTGGAAAAAAAAACAGAACTAAACAGAAAATTTAAGCTAAAAACACAGAATGCAAGCGAACCATATAAAGGGGAATATATATATATATATATACATATATATACATATATATGTATATAAAATTTAAAGGTTAACCTGTTTACATACCTACATGGGAAAACATTATCTATAACTCTTGAGAATAGTATCTGTCACTGAGGCAGGCAGAAGGGATCATCATCTGGACTGAGGGTGTGGTTGTGAATGGTCCCTAATGTGATGATATCAAAGATAAAACATTTAGGTGTAGAAAAAAAGTCTGTACTGGAAAAAGAGGTAAGGAGAAGTATAATGGGATAACTAGGTCACATGAAGAATTGCAAGAGACCTATTACAATAGAGGAAAAGAAGGGAAAGGGATGAATACTGGTCTAAAGCTTGATCTCATCAGTTTTGACTTTAAGAAGGAATAACCCTATATCTAACCCTATAAAGAAGTAGAAGAAGAAAGAGGAAAAGAAAATGAAGATTCAGGATAGAAAGGAGGGCAAAAACACTAGGGAGAAAGGTAGGAGAAAGGAGGAAGAGTTGATAAAAGATAAGGTAGTGGGTGGAGTGACTTAAAAAACAGAACTAAGGACTGGGTGGAAAGAGAACAAAAGTATATACAGGGGAGAAAATAGGATGGAAGGAAATACAGAGCTGAAATCATAACTTAGTGTGAATGGGATGAACTCTCCCATAAAATGGAAGCAACTAGCAGAGTTGATTAAAAAACAATCCTATAATATGTTGTGTACAAGAAACACATCTGACACAGAGAGAAATGTACAGAGTAAAGGTAAAAGGCTAGAGCAGTATTTATTATGTTTCAGTTGAAGTAATTAAAAAAAGAATTTGGCAATTCTGATAAAATGAAAGTAAAAATAGATCTTATTAAAAATGATAAGGAAGTTAAATACATCTTGATAAAGACTGCTGTAAACAGTGAAGTAATAATTATATGTATATGCGTTTGTGTATGTCTACATACATTTATATATATATATATATATATATATATATATATATAT
>JAJPUD010016208.1:16530-34815 GCA_023553655.1 Myrmecobius fasciatus | reverse complement strand
TTTTCTAAAAGAAAAAAAGCAGGGAAATGTAGAACTATAGAGTTAGAAGAAACCATAGAGATAATTTGCTCCAACCCATTTTACAGTTATCAAAATTGAGGGTGAGAGAAAGGAAGTGATCTGCCAAAGATCACCTATGAAGTAGGTGGCAAGATCAGACATAGAATACAGGTCTCCTGACTGAACCCCATCCCCTGGCTTATGTTGAACAAGGCAATGTGGCCATCCTTGGCCCCTGAGCTCAGCCCCATAGTCTCCTTACCCCCGGGATCATTGCCCACCCATGGAAATGATGGAGATGAAAAACAATCCCATAGACATCTTGCTCAGGACAGGATATTAGCAGCATTCTTCTAGGCACACCTGACCAGCAGCTTTCTACTCTTTACATAGTACTTGAAGGGCTTGCTGTAATCAGAGAAAACTAGGATCAAGAAGGGAATCAATATAAAATGTGCCCCTAGAGCTTTGAACCTCTGGACCTTCAGACTTTCCCACTGCCCTGGGAACTTTCTTCCTAAAATGAGGAATCCTTAGAGCAACTTCTCTATGGGATCTTTATCTTAAGCTCTGTCTCTGTTCATCAGATAGTGGGTGAAAGAACTGGTATGGGGCAAAGAATAATGGCAGGTGTGGAGATAGAAAGTGAAGGCAGTTATGGTGATAAAGGATAGGACCAGATGTGGGGATAAATTATGGAAGTAGTGGGTATGGACAATGAAATCAATTATGAGAATGGAGGCTAGAAGCTGCTATATTGGAGATTAGAGGACAGAAGTAGAAAGCAGGACAGAGATTGGAGTAAGAAGGAGACCAAGGTTTGTATTTGGTCCAGTGTCTTTGGGCACACTGACTTCAGAGCCCTACCTGAATCAGAATCAGGAGGTTTTACTCAGACCTTCACTGAACCCCTCTACTGATCCCTCATCCCATCCTTGTATTCCTTTCCCATGCATATTCACTTTTCAGTGGAACAAGAGGGCATCATTGTGATATATATTTTTAAAAACCTCATTTATAAGGCAAGGTTAGGAAATGTCTTCCTTATAGTAATCCTATCATCACACCCATTTTACAAATGAATAAAATCAATCTCAGAGATATTAATTGACACGATAAAAATCACACAGCAAATATAAGAGCTAGGATTTAAACCCTCTCTAAACTCCAACTCGCCATTCTTTGCATGACACTATACCTGAGTATGGGGTAGTTCCAAGCTCAGCCCCTGGCCCTAAACAAAATGCTCTCATTCCACCAGGAAATGGAATACTTATTATAATGACCACAGAGTTGAGCCAGAATAAGACTGAAGAAAGATTGTAATCCCATCCAGACTGAAACAAGAAAGATAGAATAACGATGGCAAAATAGACCCTTACATTTAAAGAGAGAGGTTAAATGACTTCCTCATTTTTACAATGAGGGAGGTAGACAATGGCATTGGGAAAGACCTCTCCCAGCTCTTCTAGCCCTGAACCTCCCCTTGTTGCCCTTTCTCTGCCCCAAACTCACCAAGGGATACCACCAGCATCTTCTTCTGCTTAACATTCTGGGGGTTCCTGGGATCCTCCTCTACCCACACCTCAAACCTAAGAAAGGCAAGATCATCAGCAGTTCTAGAAAAGCCAAAGAGCGGTAGGTTGGTCAGAGCCTCGCTGATTGATTTCAAACCCTGGGTGATCTGCTGAGCAGGACATCCCCATATGGGGAACCAGGGAGTTCTTATCCATGTTAGGGTGCCTAGGGAAGAGCTAGATGTCTAATGCTCTCAACTTTCTTTGTAAAAGTAAAGAACTATGATCAATGCAGTGACTAATCATGACTCCAGAGATCTCTTGATGAAGCAGGCTGTCCACCTCCTAATATGGATAGACTCAAGGTACAGACTGAGATAGATGAGTTTTGAACTTGACCAATGAAGGAATTTGATTTGTGTTTTTGTTTTTCAGTTTTCTTTTTCAACTGGGGCGGGGAGGTATGAGAAGGAAGAAAGAGATTTTTGTTTTGAAAAAAAAATTTAAATGAGTGGGGGTTATATTAGATGATTTCTCTAAGGCCTCTTCCAATTCTAAATACTATCAACCTATGAATTCATTCTGGACAAGAAATTACTTAAGAATAACAAGACTTCAGCATTCAAATATCTGAAGGACTCTCATGTAAAAGGGAGAGAATGGTCAGGAGGGCTTCAAATCCAGAATGGATGGCCTCTTGGACAAGACATTTAGACTTATTGTAGTTGATCCTAGGGAACAAAATTGTGAATCATGATTGGAAATTGCAATGTGGCAGATTTTAGCTGGTTATTAGCCAGTCAGATCTACCCAACAAGAGCTGTCTTCAGAAGTAGATCAGTTTCCCCTCAATGGAGGTCTTTAAGTGGAGCTGCACCTGAATGTCTTCTCCATGATGTGTACAACAAAGAGTTATTGAGGTTCTGCTCAATGACCTTCATTTAGGGGGAACTCGTCACTATTAAGCAGCCCATTCCAACTTGTTGGTTTTTTGGTTGTTATTGTTGCTGAGACAATTGGGGTCAAGTAACTTGCCCAGGGTCACACAGCTAGGAAGTGTTAAGTGTCTGAGACCAAATTTGAACTCAGGGCCTCCTGACTTCAAGGCTGGTGCTCTATCCACTGTGCCACCTAGCTGCTCCCATTCCAACTTGTTTAGAAGTTCTCTCTAATCAATTCTAAATATTACCTTTTTGTAACTTCCTCCCATACTCTTAGATTTGTTTCTTGGACCAATAAGAACAAGTCTAATCAGGCTTCCACAGGATGGCTGGCCCCTCAAATTCTTGAAAATAGAGATCTTTTCCCTATTCACTGTTCCCTTCTTCAGACTAAACATCCTTAACTCTTCCAACTGGTCCTGATATAGCATGATCTCCAATCTCCTCTTCTTCAGGCTTAACCACCAGTCCCTCCTTAGTCAATGTTGCCATGCCTATTTGCCTGCAGCCCAAGATTGCAACCCTTTGGCTACCATGACACACTCATGACCCTATTAAGCTTAGACAATTCGACTCTATTGAATTTAGTCAATGTGACCCTATTGAGCTTACAGTCAATGAAAAGTGCAAGTTTTTTCAGATGAGCTGCTAGCTTTGCCTCTCCTGTTGTACACCTCTGAAGCTGACTTTTTATACTATGTATGTATACTATAACTATTTTTATGCTTATTCAGTTTCAGCTCAGTGCTCTAGCTTGCCAAGATTTTGAATCTTGACTTAGTTATCTAAAATGTTCACTAAACCTTTAAAAATTAAATGAGTCCTCTCTTCTCTCTTCCCATTGCCATTACCCACACACAACAAGCCCTTATAATTTACCTGGACTATGTAACATATGGACAGGTCCCTGGTACAATCCATATAATCTTTCTATTCTGTAGATATAGACATATTAACCCATAGTTGAAAACATTTTAACTGATTCCTATTGCCTAATGAGTAAAGTTCAAACCTTAGTGCTTAGCATCGAAGGAATTTCACCTCCTTTCCAGTCTACCTGTTATCTCCCTTCACAACATCTATGTCAGCCAAAATGGGTATTCTCTACTTTCTTCTTGTCTTTCTTTATAGTCCTGTAGTACATGGGTATTTAGTGATATCTGGCACATGGAAGGCAAATACTTGTTGACTTGACAACATAAATCTGTGAAATAAGAGTTAAACTAAATAATCTCTAAGTCCCTATGAATACAACCTATGATTTCCCACTTTTGTGTTTTTGCACATGCTTTTTCCTCTTTCTTCATCTGTATTCCAGTCCCATTCTTTAAAATCAACTCAAATGGCACTACTTTTCCCAAAGCCATGCCATATCCCTGCCCCACTAAGGGCTTTTCCCAGTACTAAACACAGCACTTCATAATGTTTTAGTATATTTATCATGTGATGCTATGTATTATAGTTACCTGTTTGTCTTTTCTGCTATAGGCCCCCAAAGACAAGTAATATATTGTCTTTACATTTTATCTCGCCCTTGCCCTCAGAGTCTGACAGAGAATTTTTGCACAGAGCGAGTACTTTAATTCTGACAAATATTTACTGGTTCTTCAACACTTCAAAGTTCAATGACTTCACTGGGAAGTGGGCTTTCTCCACTACCAGAGTTCTTAACCCCTCTGCAGCAACCTAGTTTATGTGAGCTTCTACAGCCAGGAAAAAAATAAATAAATAAAAATAAATAAAAAAATCATCACTGGTCCACAAAGACCATCTCCTTAGTTAGGGTGATTCTTGAGCCAACAGATAGCCTGCTGCCGGGGGCAATCTTCCAAGACTTTCCAGAGCTTGTGCTCCATCAGTTCAGCCTTTTTTGAGAAGCCACAGTGACCTCTAAATCAGGGTGAGGCATTAGAGGTGGTGAATGTCAATGAAAAAAAATAAATACAGAGCAGAGTGGGAATGCAAACATTGGTCAAAGTCTTAAGAATTTTATCTGGGAAGGGCCTTATTAATGGACAAGTCCAAACCCTCATTTTTCAGAGAATCAAACAGAAACAGAAAGGAATTGACTTGCCCAAGGTCATACAGGAACAAGTAACAGAGCTGAGATTCCCAGATACTTTGACTCCAAATCCAGAGCATTTCCCCCCTTTCCCCCTCTTACTGGCTCTTAAGAACTGCTTAAAAAGAAACACCTGTAATGCTGTTATTGCACCTATAAACTGTCAACTCTGATGAGCATATTAGAAATCACCTAATTCAGTCTTCCAGGTGGAGTGAAATGCAGTAAGGGAACTAAGTTTCAAGCATGGAAGAAACTGACTTTCCCAATGGCACAGCCATAGTCACAGAAAATGGAGTTAAAATTTTATATAAGGGCAAAGCTGATGTAAAAACTATATAGAGAAAATGTATTGGCAATTGGCTCCTTAGATCCTGCAAGCCCATTTCCCACCCACCCACCCTCGTCCCTAGCTCTCTTCCCTTTTCCTTCACCTGGAGTTTAGGATCAACCTGCTCCCGATCTTTAACTCGAGTTTTGGGGTGGACTTAGAATACTTTGGGGAGGACCCCCAACCGCCCTTATCCTAGGCCGTAAGACTTCCCTTCTAGCACTACTCCAACTCTATTTCCTCTACTTGGGTTCTAAGATTCTCACGCCCTGACCACAGTAGTGTCTCCAGCCAGGGTCCGATCCCTTCCACTTGATGACTCCTGGGGAGTCTTTCAGCCCCTAGCTGGGGGGAGCAAAAGTTTTAAGTAGAGAAACCAAGGTTTTGAAAAACCGGTTTTTTTGTTTTCAGGAGGCTTTAGGGAAGCCGCTCCACTTGGATTACCTGTTACCTGGGGCTAAGGTATTCCCAGGGGATGACTATGCTGGTCGAAGCTGAGGTGGGGGACATCCGCGGCTTGGACACTGGTCTCCCAATCCTTTCTCACTTCCCTCTGAACTCACAATCCCGGAGGGCGGAGGGGTCCTGGGGGTAGAGGTCGCAGAGGAACACCTTATTAACCCAGTGGCGAACCAGTATTTATTGCATTTTTCCTTCCTTCTTTCCTTCCCTCTGCCTTCCATATTATTTCTTCTCTTCTCTTCCTACTTTTTTCCCCTGTGTCTCTCTTCTCTCTCTTTCTTTTCTTCCTTCCGAGAGTCTGGTAAAACGATCGTCTTTGAGACGGTTTCCTGAAGTCTGTCCGTTTCAGAGATTCACAAAGCCAGACTTCTGTGGGCCATCCTTCCCATTTCACATATACCTCTCAGCCCAGGGAGAATCCTATAGACTTCTAGCGGAGCTCCAAATGGACACACAGATTGGGGGCAGCAACTGAAATTGAGACCAGGAAATTCCCTAGATTTACCCCTGACTCCAAGATCCGGGAAAACAGCAATCTGAGGTGAAATGAGCCCACAGAGAAGTACCAGGTAGGTGTAACCAGTTTTGGGGAAAGGGGAAAGAATCCAGTATTCTAAGAAATTGTAAGGGGAGGGACAGATAGATGGCGCAGTGGATAGAGCAGGGGCCAAAGTCAGGAGTACCTGAGTTCAAAAACACACCACTTCCTAGCTTTGTGACCCTAGGCAAGTCACTTAACCCCACTTCCCTCATCGAATAAAATAAAATACAATTGTAAGAAGAGGATTCTTTCAGCTAGGTGAAATAAACATCTTGGCTGAGCCTTGAGATTCATGGTAACAGCCAGGGCAAATGCATGGAGGTACTTCACTTATGTGAAGTAAAAAAAATTAATAGTGTAATTTATCTGGAACTTGAATATGCAAAATGTAATCATTTGGATCGAGGCTTGGAAAACATGTAGTTATTGTGGAAAACCTCATCCTAAAAGCAATTTATTCTATCCTGAAAACTTGCCAGCATAGAGTGATCAGGGATGTATATCAAGGAATATTTCAGTTGTCCTATAAAAAGAGAGATTGGAAACAGGGAAATAAACTAGGAGATGACTTTCTAAAATTATAATTTTATTTTGTCAATCAACAAAAATCTACCTCTCTTCCTCCCACTTGCCCTAAGCTCCTACCCCAAAAATAATGAAGGAAAAACTGCAAAGCATATGTAGTCAAGCAAAACTAACTAGGAGTATATTGCAATATGGCAGTTTTGACAATTGGGACTGCAGGTTTGAACATAGTGACACTATGAATGGGGGGGAAGGAAATGAGATGTGAATTTAGCACTTATTAGACCACTGTCTGATTAGATGTTAGGGAGAAGAGCTTAAAGATAATTCTAAAATTCTAGCTAGGATGAGAGAATTCTATCAACAGAAACAGGAAAGTGGGGAGGAAGCATCTGAATGTGGATAGGGAAATGAAGAAACCATAAGATAACTTTTGTTTTTATCCTTACCTGCTCTTGCTCCCATTTTCAAAATGTCTTTTAAAAATCCTGAATTAAGTTTCCTGTTCAAACACATTGTTCTCTTTAAGAACTCTCTTCCCATCATATTTCCTCACTGAAATCATCTCTTCAAAATGTCATTCTGGAGTGTTTTCTATCATCCTTCATAGAACTTCCTGGAGTGCAATTTTCTTTTTTCATCCTTTTTATTTTGAAGACCTCGTGGTCAGATTTGACAAGAATTCAAGCAAAGATATTAGCCTCTTGTAAATGGTGTTCTGTACTCTATATCAAAGCTTCTTAAATTCTGGGGTACAGCTCCATATGAAGTCTCGAAACTGAATGTTGGGGGGCATGAAATTATGATTATCAGTGTTTTTTATATACCTATATAGTTAAGCTTGTTTAAAAACTTGGGCAAAAAGTTGTGAGTGGAAAAAATTTAAGAAGCTGTGCTCTATACTTTCCATCTATTGTATACATATCTTTATGTAGCTAGTTTTTTATATGTAGTTTCCTCTTGGAATGTGAGCTCCTTAAGAGCAAAACTGCCTTTTTGCCTTTCTTTGTATCCCCAGTATTCAGCACAGTGAATAGCATATAGTAAATTCTTTATGCTTATTGGCTGCCTGGCTAAGAACCCATCATTCCTATACTTTAAGCTGTGTCTAAACATTCAAATATAATTTTCAGACACCATCTTCTTAACCAGTTGTTCACCTTTCTTATGTGGAATTCTTCCTTTTCTATGAATATTTTGTAATCTATTCTCTCAAAGTTTAGGGTCATGGCAAATTTTGCCTAATTCATAAACTCCATAATGATCATTTGCTCCTCAAATGCCCATCATTTCTATTTAAATAATCAATGTTCCTCCTTATTGAGCAGAATCAAGTCTAGAATACCAATTCCCCTTTGGCTTCCTACTCCTTTTATAGAATGAAAACAGTAAGACAAGCCAAGATTTTTGTTATTCTTTCAGCAGAAAAAGCATTCCAGCAAACATCTGCATAATCAAAGTGCCTTCCATCCAGGTTTGTAACCTGCTAATCCATGAGAAAGCCACCAGTACTAGTTGTCTCTACTTCCTCTCTTCTAAACCTTTGCAGTATGGCATTTGACCTCATCATTCAAGTGATGACATCAATTGTCCTCTCCAGAGGTAGCCATTATCTGCCAAATGTAATTAATGGCCCTTTCCCCAAATCTTTGTCTTTCTTGACTTTTCTTCACCATTAGACACTGCTAATGACTTTCCCCTATTGGATATTCTCTGTTCTCAGAATTTTCATGTTTCCTCCTAATCATCCATCCATCTGATCATTCTTTAGTCTCTTTTGCTAGCTCTTCATCCATGTCATGTTCTTCCTCCCCAACCCCCCCAAACCATGATTATCAACTAATGTTCTGTCCTAGGCCTTGTCTGAGTGATCTCATCAGCTCCTTAGGTTCAGTTATCATCTATGTAAGATAATTCCCAAATGACATATTCAGTCCTAGTCTCTTTCTTGGGCTAGTCATTCATCAAAACTCTTAAATAGCATGAACTGGTTATTTACATAATCCAAACAAAACATCTTCTCCCCCACCCCCCAGTTAAAGTTTATTGTCAAAGACACTACCATCCTCTTAGTCACTCAGCTAGATGGCATAATGGATATTGGTGCACATGGATTGGAGAGACTTTAAAACAGAATAGCTGCATGGCATCACCTTGCCCCCAGGGTCATCATGAGGATAAAATGCAGCATTTTCTAAGCTTTGCAAACCTTCATGAGCTATATAAATGCTAACTGTTCAGGTTCATAACCTCGATGCCATTCTCAACTTCTCACCATATCTCAACTAGCCAATCCATTGCTGAATTAATTTTTACCTTACAACCTCCTCCCTATAGATCCCTTTCTCTTCATTTTCAGAGGCATTATCATAGGCTGGGCATTCATTACCCCTTTTAAATATTGCTAATTATCTTCTGGTTGGGCACCCTGCCTCATTTTTTCCCACTCCAAACCATCTTCTACCACCTCCAGGATCAAATATAAAGTTCTTCACAACTTAGCCCTTCCCTATCAGGGCAGTCTTCTTACATTTTATCACCTTCCCTGGACCCTTGTGATCCTCCTACATTGGCCTGGACAAAATCAAGTGCCTTGATAGAAGGCCTGGTTTGGAGTCAGGAAAACACAAGTTCAAATCCAGCGTCAGATACTGATCATGTGACCCTGTTTCCTTAGCTATAATAAATTATATGTAAAGAAAGGGATGTTGTGACAAGTGAAATACTTAAGACAATGCCTGACAATGACTTTCCATTGCTCATCTCCATACATTTGCACTGGCTTTCTCTGATACTTGGAATCATCTTTCTCCCTACCTCCATTTCCTGATTTCCCTCAGATTAACTTCCATTTACTTCTCTTTTAGGTCCCTTATCAATTACATTTTTTGCCCCCATCAGAATGTGAGCTTCTTGAGAGCATGTGTGGCTTTTTAAAAAAAATTTTTTTGGGGGGGGTGTGTTGGTTTCCTCAGCACTTAACATGGTTCAGGGACATCGTAATCACTTAATGCCTATTGTTAATCAAACATCTTTTGTCTAGTGTTTATATTGCATGTTTTAGCCTCCACTGATTCTCTAAAATGCTCTCCAACATACTTCCACCCTTGAGTTCTTAGATTTCCTTTTTTACTTTATATGCAAGGTCACTCCCATTGGAATTCCTTCTGAATAAGGTGCACCCTTCTTCCAAAGCCACTCTAGCCCAATCTCATCTCACTAAAGCTGTTATACCTATATCAAATTTACCTCTTTTATTAAGATCTGATTCTCCCTATTAGCTATGATATATAAAAATGCAAACACCTGAGGCCTATAAGGTTTAGAGTTTGATAGTTTCCTATGGATTATTCTCATAGGAAGTTTCTATACCAACAAGATTAGCTAAATGTTGGCAAGTTTTTTCTTTCCTCTTACAGCTATTTTGATCAGATTCAAGCTTTCAAAGAAATTCATTTTAATTAGCTTTTTAGAGGTATTTCTTCTCTGGCTAAAATCATCCCTGAATTTTCTTAGCTCCTTTATCTCCCCCCCCCCCAAATTCCCTCCCTTCCATCAGTAGCAGGAATAAATTTGACTGTAATGTTTACTTTAGCAGCATATCTTCTTTTATAATAAATTCTGAGAGCAAGGCTCCATCTAATTCTCCTAAGACTCTAGCCCAGAGTCCAGCACAGTGCTCTAGACAATCAGCACTTAACATCAAATTTCTCTGAATGGTTCCATGCTCAAATTCTTGCAGTAGATAGATCCAAGAGGTTAATCCTGGCTATGCCTGGCATAGCCAGGCAAGGAGATGTTATAACAGAAAGTGCAAATATTCTAATTTTCCATTACAATGTTCAGAGCAGGTAGATAGTTAATGGTCAACGTATATTGTCAGAGAAGAGGAATTCACTGCATTTCCTTAAATATAAACTAGGTCCCCCTTCTTATTATCTGCCTTCACTTTGAGTTCCCAGAAACTGAGCCTGACGAACAGAACTATTTTAAAAGTCCTTCCAGCAGATTTGATTCTGGACCCAGGTTCAATAGTAGCCACAGCACTATGCCAGTGGCACTCTTACCACTGGTATTTTAAATGGAATTCCAAGCTAGATCCTTTACCTGTGGCAACTGAGGAATGAGAACATCTCTTCTCTACCACTTTGGCTCTCTGCCCATGTTTTCATCCTTTCCCATGCTTACCCCTTCATTACTTCCAGTTCTAACTCTGATTTGTATATCTTAATTTTACCAAAAATCCAGATGAATTTGTTAGGTGTTGGCTAGCCATATGTGACTCATTGGTCAAGACAGCAAAGTGGAAAAGACCCTAAACTCTAAGATGTGTTTAGTAGTATAGGTGCTATTCCGCAAAGAGTTGTGGCAGCTCTGCGGTTAAAAATACAGCTTAGTCTCTTCACAGCAAACTATATCACACAGGATAGTACTGAAGTTTATCTGTGCTATGCTCCTTGTAGGTACTTGACAGTTACTGAATGAATGAATTGAAACTGGACTTGGGCAGCTAGGTGGCACAGTGGATAGAGCACCAGCCCTGAAGTCAGGAGGACCAGAGTTCAAATGTGATCTCAGACACTTAACATTCCCTAGCTGTGTGACCCTGGGCAAGTCACTTAACCTCAATTGCCTCAGAAAAAAAAAAAAAAAAACTGGACTAATGGGAACTTTTAGCTAGGGATAAATCTAGGAGGATCCTATTTACAAAACAGGGTTTTTGTTTTTTTCTAAAGAAAAAAAAAACAATTAGGACAATTAATTGGGTAATTCACAGAAAAAAATATCCTACCTCACCACTAGCTTTGTGCATACTTCTGTTTACCTGAATTACTCATATAATTTTTTCTGTGGCTATAGATAAATGAAGGCAATTTGCTCCCAACTTCAGTAATTCCTCTGCTATTTACTGTCACCACTACAAGATAAAGCTTAAAATAACATTAAATGTAGTGGACTGAAAGTCAGAGGACTTGGATTGGAAACCTGGCCTTGCTATCTATATGACATTAGACTGATCACTTTGGAACTACCAATCTTAAATTTTCTAATGTCCATAAACAGGGATAGATTAGATGATTTCTTAGGTCCTTCAAACTCTCAATCTGATGAGTCCATGATACAGAAGGTCAGGAGGCTAGATGTTCTGAATTCTATTGAAAAAAGGAAAATAAATTCTATGCAAACAGAATTCCAAAGTCCTCATTCTCATTCTATTGTTTCAACTCTTTCTTTCATATTTGGAAATAGCCACTGAAATGGACTCATGCTATCACTTTCATGGTTTAGTCTGGATCTTTTCCCCCAACTAGGTTAACATGAATTCAACTATCTTCATCCATGAGGCAGTATGGCTTCATGAGGGAAGTAGGTTTAACTACTGCCTCAGACTCTGAGTAAGTCACTTAACATCTCAGTCTCCTCATCTGTAAAAGAAGGGGGATAGATTCAATGGCTTCTGAAGGTCACTTCTGGCTCTAAATCTATGATCCTAAAATACTGATTAGGAGCTGGCTGAGGGCAAGGAATTAAAGAGACAGCTACCATTCCTCTCCTGCACTTGTCTCAATTTTCTACCCAAATGAGAAGGCCACAGGAGCTAGGGATTTAAGGATGTCTGCAGACCAGACATCCTCTTTAAGGAAACTAGAATCACTTTTCTGGTCAACCCTATTACACTCTCTGCCATTCTGCATAACACATATTCCTGAGACCTTGGATGATGACTAAGTCTAAAATTCTCTGGAAGGTTAGTATCACTTATTGAAACAGAAAAACAAGTCCTTTTCTAAATTTCCCGAGTTAAAAGAGGTGGCAAAACAAATTTCCTTGTGTATAAACAATAGTCTACAAACTTTTTAAGGAAGTGACATTTCCTCTTTCCTATAAAGTCTCTAGTTTAGCACAGTGATGGATTTTGTCTGTCTGAGTGAGCTGTGATGTGTTATAATGGCTACTGGCCCATGTTTGTTTAATTGGGAATTCCCTGAAGCAGGGAGTGTGAAGCCCAAAATGGAGTTGATAAATATACTTCAATTCACACAGGGGGTCTTCATCCAAGATACTCATATGTGCATATCACACCTCACTTCTTGCAACTCCTACAAAGTAGGATGTAGGGAAGCTAAGAAGACGAGCATAGCCAGTCCCCCATTCTATTTGGCATTGTCCATGGTCACTAGGTGAGGCCCTGGAAATTGGGCTCTGTGCATTCCGGCAGGGCCATCTGCTGGCTCAAAAGTTTGTCCATGATGCTGAGTTCAGCATCTTGCTTCACAATGTTGTCAAATGGAGTCCAGGAGAGGTCATGTTGAAGCTTGTAGGCACCAAGAAAATCATGTGGACAACTTGCCCCCCATTCCTAGAGAAGGCAAAAAAGCCATATAAATATACTATACATTTCTATTAAAAAAACCCAAAACACTCTATTATATTCTCATGACATGATTTCTACTATGTAAAAGTCAGTTACTTGGGGAGTTCTCCAAGTCTAATACTCATATGCTAAGGTATGAGAATTTTCATTTATCTCTTGATGGTGAAAAGACTAGAATTCAAGAATCCCCCAGGACTGGCCAGACATGGTTTGTTAACTAAGAAATGAACTAAATTAATAACAGTTAAGTTATAACATTGAAATTAACATCATATATACATGTAACTATGTACATATGTATGCATATATATATATATATATATACACATACATATATATGTACATACGCATATATAAAACTAAACTCCAAACCACCTAGAAGCTTCATACTATTCTTGAGATGATAGTCATTCACTATCTCCCACAACCCTCAATAAAAATTTTCAAATAAGTTTGTGTTCTAGACTAGTATTACTCTTGGCTAACATACCTGCCTGGCAAAATCAAGGGTTTACTGGATACAGCAGTTTCTAGGTTTCTTTTGGTCTCTTAATGACAACTGATTTATATTAGCTAAAATTTCTCAGGAAATATTATAGTTTCCATTAATGTCTGATCTTTTATCTGTTTTCCTTGTTTTATCATCATTAGACTGTCTAAAAAGGTCAGGATGAAATTGCTGCAACTGTGACAAATCCCTATTTACTTTTATTCTCCTAATTTGTTGTTGATTTTTGACCTTGTTTCTTAACAAGTCAACTGCTCTGGAATTCTCCTCCTAGTTATTTCTCATCTGCTAAAATGTAATCAATTTCATTTTCAAAGTTGTAATTCAATGACTGGCATATTCTGTGCTCCCCGATTCTCCTCTTAAACAAAATATCCAAGATCTATCCCCAACAAAAGATGAACAGCACTCTTTGCCTTTGGCAGCTATACAAATGCATTCTTATGGATCTCACAAAGATTTCTTAAAGGGTAAATTTGCTCAGGTGTATCCTGTCTCATACTGACAAAGAATGCACTCCTCCTACCTTTGGTGAAATGATGGAAAAGTATTGCTGTCCATTATCCCTTTTATAGAGGTAGTAAATATTTCCAGGTTTTTTCACCATATTACAAGCTGCATGGTGCAGTTCTGCATCTCTTTGAGCATCTTCCAATACCTGAGTACCATCAAAAACAACAACAAATGAAACAATAGACAAAATCCATATTATCATCTAGCTAAAATTCTAGATATTTTTCTGCATGAAGATGGCTTTGGTTTTCTGGTTTTATCCACAATAGTGAAAATAAAAATGAAATATTTAAGCAGTTTTGAAGACACGAACACTAACCCATTTTTAACACAGCACCAGCCAGCACCTTATTCTCAAACCCATTTTTTATGGTCCCTTAGCTTCTACTAGTCTTGCTTTTTTTCATTATACATGCCTTTATGTTTGCATAACACTATCTGGTCCAAATAAGTCTCCCTGTACCACAAGATGAAGTTTACCTTGTCTTGAGAGAAGAGAGATGACCAATCTAACTGTTTATACTGACTTGTTTGCAAATATAAAATGCAAAAACATGTTCTAATATAGGAGACCCTAGTAGAGAATTATGCAACAGTTGCCCATAATTAAAAGAATATTTTGTAACATTTAAGATTTTACTTTGTATTGTTGAGGACTAAGATTTTTGCTGGATTAGGTTACTAGAAACTGTATCAAAATCTGTACCCTTTGTATTTTTTTCTTTTCCCTAAAAACTTCCCAAAACAGATTAAGGACAGAGAAGAATGTCCTATGGAACTGGACTGTGGCCTGAACTGCTGAACTGACTATTCCACAACTGCACCCCATCTCACTACCTATTGATCTGACAGACCTACAAGGTTGACATTTGTTTGTTCAAGCAGACTAGCAGTTACATAGTTAAAAAAAAAAAAAAATTAACTTGGGCCTAGAAAATAAACACAAACTAAGAAGCCTGAATCCAAAGCCTGGGAACACAGCAGTATTTTCCTTACCTTCCTGGCCTGTGTTTGCAAATGCCGGATTTGCTCAGCTATAACTATCAGCTTGTTTGTAGCATTTGCTCTGATGAATTCATCAGCCTATGAAAGAAAAATAAACTCACAGAAAGCTAGAAAAGGAAGGATAAGTCTTTTTATGAGCTAGAAACTTTTGGTAAGCATAAACTTTCAGTTAAGCAGGCAGTTAAACATTTATTAAGTCCTTACCATGTTATCAGGCACTGTACTAAGAAGGAAGAATACAAAGAATTGTCAAAAAACAAAAAACCCTGTTCCAATTTCAAACAAACCATGCTCTCTGCCTTAGAAGAGTTCACATTCTAATGGGAGAGTCACAATACAAAATACATATATATTTGGACATGTAGGATGTATACAGTAAATGGAAGGTAATCTCATAGGGAACACAGGAGGGGAAGGGAAGGGTGTGAGGCTTGGTCCTAAGGAGGAAGGGAAATGGATCACCAGGAAAGTCCTCCTGTAGAAGGTGGTATCTGAACTGTCCTGAATCAAGGGGAAGTAGGATTAGCGAGGGAAAGCATTCCAAGAATGGCACATTATCAGTGAAAAGGCATGGAGCTAGGAGACTAAGTGCCATGTTCACAGAAGAGCAAGGATGTGGAGGGGAGAAAAGTACAAGACAACTTGGAAATATAGGAAGAAGCCAGGTTATGAATAGTGTGAAAATAAAACATGAGATTTTATATTTGATCCTGGTGATAAGGGGCCATTAAATTTTACTGAATTAAGAGATCGATATGGTCTGACAGTGTACTTTTAAAAATTACTTTGGTGTACTGACTGGAGAATGGACTGGACTGGGGAGATCTGAGGCAGGAAGACCAACCAGAAGGTTAGTGAAATAGTTCAAGGATAAGATAAGGGCTTGCAGGGGTGATGTGAACTACATCTGTGAAAGTGGCAAAAAGGAGGGGACATTGCAGATAGGGAAGTTGGGGAGGAATACTGTTAGACACTGAGAAAAATAGAAAAATAAATACAATTCATGCCTTCGAGGTTTTTACAACTTAAAAGTTATCCTAACAATTGACTAGTGGAAAGAATAGCCACAGAAGTCTGATCTATGCTCTATAATCCTGGCTATTCTATGTAACAGTCAGTCAATAAACAATGCATTATTTATTAAGTGCCAGAATGGTGCTAAGGATGCTTTACAAATATTATTTCATTTGATTCTTACAATCAATCCTGAGAAGTAGGTGTCCCCTATAATGCTGAAAAAAATCAAGGCAGAGATTAAGTGACTTGCCCAAGGAGAGAACTCAGGTTTTCCTAACTTCAAATATTCAATCTGCCCACTGTTCAGTTTGCCCTACCTGCCAGAGGAACACCATATTCCTCCCAAAGTACCTACTCTAATTTTTTTTTAATATGATAAAAATAGATGTGTAATGAAAGGACTGGACAAAGCACAGGGCAACATCTTAAAAGATCTACTGGAGAACTCCTAACAAACTTTATATAGCTACCAGTAGAAACTCCAATAGGGTCAGATCCCTTGCCACTCTATATATATTCAAAGTAAGCAGTAAGAAAGAATTCTGAAGCCTTCCCATGTAACTCCAATTCCCCAATTAAAATTATCCAATACTGTGCTTCCTCATCAGTTATGTTTCTAAGTCAAGTAATTCAATCCTTTATTATTTTATCACTACACTGTACTAGAAGCTAAGAAAAGCAGATGAATAAAAATACTAGCCTTTGCTTACAATCTAATAGGATCCATTTGATGTGCTTGAGACCTCTCTCTAAAGTAAAGATGTAAATATACATTTTGTTAAATGTGAATGTAAAGACTTCCTGGGTACCAGTGGGTTACTCAAATTGTTATTTTCCTCTCACTCCTGCCATATAAATAGCCTACTCCCTTTTCTGATGTTACATTTCTTTTAATGACTTCTGGTATGTAGGTCATTATTTATTTAAAATGAGAATATAAGCATACAAAGAGTATAAAGTGCTCTTTTAACTTGTGCGTGTGATATATACACACACAGATATACATGTACACATTATGTTGTAAGCTACTCAATGTTTCCTAATTGTTTCTTGCATATTTCTCGAATATGCCTTCTCAATTTACCCAGCTCCAAAAAGAAAAAATCCTATTCCCACCAATAGCATCTAAGACAATTCTATGAATAAAGTAGACACTGAGTAATTGCCTTCCTGTCCATGGAATATTTACATAATAAGTATGTAAGCTTGAAAGATTAAAAATTGTGCCTCCAATATTCTGTGTGTTTTTCCTCACAGAAATCTGATAATATACCACTTATCTACCTATGTAAATTACCATCTTTTGACCCAGTTTTTCCCTCATTCTAGAAAGTAGAAGATAGAAGTCACAGAAAGTCATCAGAATCTGAATTTTCCTTTACTAGAAAAAGGGATCAAGAAATCTGTCAAAGGTGCAGTTGGGAAACTTTACTTGCATTTACTACTATGAAGGCACTGTAAGGCAGTGGGGAAAATGGGAGCATTTTCCATTACCCTCATCAAATATCACAATGTTTATAAAACACAAGTAATCTTTAGAGGTAAGGTGAAAAAGTAGCACTGTGTGAGAAATTTCCACTGGAAATAAAAACTATGTGAGACTGAAAACTGAGACAATTTGGGAAAATCACCTATTATACCGTTATCTGTTGGTATGGGTAGCTTTATACTACACATGACGTAGAATTTTTGAATGAGATCATCTAGTTCAACCCACAATTTCTATCTGTGCAACTTTTAACAAATCACTTAACCTTTCAGTTCCCTTATCTGTAAAAAGAAAGGGGTTGGACATGAAGTCTTCTAAAGTCCCTTCAAGCTCCAATCATCAACAAGCACTTATTAAGCACTTATTATAGTGTTAAGCCCTAGAGATACAAAGAAAAGCAAAAGGAGTCCCTCTACTCTCAAAGAATTTACTGCCTACTGGGGGCACCACAAAGTATAAACAAGATGTGTGTGTATACCTATATGTACATACATATGTATACATACAAATACACAGGTGTTATGTATATATGAACATATACACACACATAAATAAATGCCTGCTCTGGCCACCATCAGCAGGTAATATACAAAGGTCTCTCCAACCTTCCAAAGACAGATTCTCTTTAATCTTGCCACAGGCTAGGATATCTTCTTCCATCCTCCTCAAAAAAATAAAAAACAAAAAGCCTAAGACTTTTCCCTATCGCCACAAAGCTCAAGTACTGCCTTCCATATTCCCTACAAGAGCCAAGTCTTTCTACCACTTCCACCCCAAACTCTACCCCTCACCCAGGCCGGGTCCTTCCCTCAACCCCATCTTCCGTCTCCCACTCACTCCCAGGTATTTTTTCTTCCTCTCCTTTCCATCACCTGGCCACTATGTTCTCTTTACTCTTCCTCCTTCCCACCAAAAACTCAGCCTCCCCCTTCCTCGCCCCCACCATATTCTCTCTCCCCCTCCCTTCCCTCAGGTATCTCTCTCCCCTCCCCCTCCTT
>JAJPUD010016207.1:16970-34817 GCA_023553655.1 Myrmecobius fasciatus | reverse complement strand
AAAGTACCCACCCCACTGAGTCATGGATTCATTCCCATGACACTTGGGAATGACAAACATGAGATAGAGTGTCAGAGCAGAAATGGAACTGGGACATCCTCCTCTAGGCCAAGTCATTAATTTTTCTCCACAGAAGGAAAGGGATGGGGACTCTATTAGGGGTAAGTTCCATTTCCTTGTCTCCCTGGTCCTCAGCACAGTGCCTGGTGCAAAGCTGCGAGAGCCCCTCAGATAGTCTGACTCCAAGCCTGGTCAATGCCACCAGCCATTTCTCAGTGTCTTTAGGATGGTCAATCCTCTCAGATGATGTGCAGGACAGCAAGCACAAAACTAGAGAGATCTAGACTTCCAAGAGCAGACCAGAGCAACAAGCGGGAAAGCCGAATACACGGCTCTTAGCTTGCCTAAGAACTGCTTGGTCACAAAACTGTCAAATATCAAGCAAGAAGGAAAAGGCTGGGAAGGAAATCCAAGGTGCATACCCCTTAAATACTGTATGTAAATTGGGGCTTAAGACAAGAAAAAGACACAAAAGTTCTCGTCTCTGCAGATGACACAAAGCTGAGAAGAGTCAAAACACATGAATGAGGGAATTCTAATATACAAGACAGGAAATACTAATTTAAAAGGATTCTCAGATCCATAATTCTCATGGCTAGTGAACCCTTCTGGACAGAAAGAAACCTATTTTCTAAAATCAGATTGAAATAGCCTGGATGGCCAGAGGATTCCCAGTGTGAGCCATACCTGCTCAACCAAGTTAACAGAGATCTAATCAAATCCTCAAAGTTTTGGGCTGGGACCACCGGATCCCCACAAAGCTCTCATCTTTCATGATAGTTCTTGTAGTGAGCTTCTTTGGCTCTGGCCAAGCTACTGCTGCACACTCAACGACTCAATGGCCACCACACACACTCACACATCTTGACCAATCCACAGAAAGCCATCACCACAGGGCTTGCCAAGTGCAGTGGTAGGCACTTACACCATGAAGGCTAGGGATGGGGGCACGCCCAGACTGAGGAGAGAGGCAGGAAGATGCCACAGTGACGGTTCTGGTGGCACCTGGTTCTCCGAACCCTAGGCCCAAAGAAATGTTTCCTCAAAGGTACTACTGAGGTCTGTGACTCAACCCGCAGCCCCTCCTTCTAAAGTCTTGAAAGTTCACAGGGTGATGCAGCATGCTTGTCAGAGGGCAGAAGGAAGCAGAAATGCCTTTGCCAACCCGGATATCCCTCGCCCCACTAAGGGAATGTCTGGAAAAATGAAAGAACTCGTGTCCCACCTTTGGCATCTGCTGAGTGATTTTGGCCAGGTTCTGCCCTTTCTTGCCTATGATGAAACGGTGAAGCCAAGATGGAGCAGAGACAGAGGAGACTGTGAAGCTGTTGGCCTTAGCATAGACTTCGGTTAGCGCCTGCCCTAACTTCTCAGGCTCGCCGCGGAGGATCACAGTCTCTGAGCTGCTGTCTGTGGGGGGGATCTCGACCGACACTCCAGTTCTCTCCAGAATCTCCTGGAGGGAGTTGCCTTTGGGCCCAATGACGTATTTGTGTTGAGACTTCTTCACCTCCACTGCAATGGTGGTGGTCTTCTTTTTCTGAGGAAGAGCAGAGCAGGTGGGGGTCAGGGGGACGTGGCATGACGATAATTAACTCCCAGGCTGGGGTCCGACAACTCCCTAGAGCTCCCAATGTTTGGGAAACAAGCCTTAGACCCCAACACGGACTAAAGGCTCGTCCTGAACCGAAGCCATGGTGAACAAAATAAATGGCAACCAACCCCATGTAAGCCTATTGATTTGTGATTTCTTAAGTCTCCCTGTGATCTCAGGGTGCTAGCAGGAAACAGAGAACGCTCTCCCCTGTTAACTCCTTGGATTTTACCCCTTGCACTCTCTGCAAGGGGTCATCACTCTGTTCTGGTCCAGGCCCATACATGGTCTTCACTTCCTAAAATGCCCCTTCCCCCCCCACCTTGCCCCTTCATGTCATCAAGGAGACAAGTTTTGTGAAGCAAATACAAATATACACTCGGGGCAAAGGTTAGGGATCAAAAGGAGTCCCCACTTCTCTCTTCCCACCCCCACACCCAGTCAGCCTGCCTCCCACACCCACCTTCTCCTCATATATCTTCTTGATGCGGGCCACGGCCTGTGCCAGTTGCTCCTTCTCTCCAGTGAAGACAATCTCAGTACGGTTCACGCTAGGCGGCGGGATGTTGATGCGAGTGCCTGTCTCCTGCATAATCTCACCCACCAGCTTGTTGTAGGGTCCTGCGATGAAAGGATGGAATACCTTCTCCACATCCAGCCTCTCTACTGCACGCTTGTCCTGGGGAGAACAACATGGCGTGAGCAAGCCGCACACACACGGGGCCCTCTTACCCGCATAGCCCTTGACAGGGCTGAAACAGCAACACTTGGATCTCCAGGTCACTGACCAACACACCTTGGCAGATGAGTACCATTTTCCCCGCTCCCAACAACCTGTCTGCCCTGCCAAAAACAAATCTATGGACCTAAGACTAAGAAAACGAATGCTACTAACTGGCGCCTACCATGAGCACGCTCAGCCCTGTCCCCACAGCATGCAGCACGCTCCTAGCAGGGAGTCACCCCAGCCCCTCACCCTGAGCCTCCTCCCGCTTTCTTGTGCTCCAGACTCTGGAAGTTTGCCAGGGCCACTACAGCATCATTCTGTGCTGCAAAAGATCGCTGCAGGAGAGTGGAGGAGCAGAGGGAAAGGGGCAGGACACGTGTCTGGGTTCTAAGAAAGCTTAAAGCCACTTGGCCACCCAAGCTACAGGTTCATTTCATTATAGCAGTGTGCAAGCACACTGTGCCAGAGTCTGCAGACCTCCCGTAAGCTCAAAAGAAGAGCCCCAGCTGGGGCACAGCCCTCAGTTGCCGAACCACAAACCGCCCAGCATGGAAGGTCAACATGCTTTGCAATCCAGCCCAAGGAGAACCACCATCATGTGGGTAAGGGAGAGGAAAAAATACAGGGAAAAAAGACAAATGACCAAAGATCCCAGGAAGAAAACAATGGAAGAGAAACACATCAACCAACAAGGAAATTATGGACAGCTGAGGGAGATAGGGCAGCCAGATCCAGTAAACGAGTGCAAGGAACTATGAACAATTATTAGAGAACAAAGGCCATGACCCAACGTTCTAGATGAGGACCCGTGGAACATGCTGTGCCCAAGAGCTTTCAAAGAGGAATCCTTGAGAGAAGTTACAGCCTGCACAGCAAAAATAATGGGCAAGAGAGAAACAAGGGTGATAGCAATCTGCAATTAGCAATAGCAAGTCTGAAGAACCAAGAGCACGATGAGTAGAAAGGCAAACACACAGAAAGGGAATCGGGGAAAAAACAGAAGCAAAACCCAAGACTTAAGAAAAACAGGCTCTTCATCCAATCCAGGCTCAGAGGTGGGCTAGTGCCACACAGCAGGCAGGAATCAACAGAAGCAAGCTGTCCTTCTGAACCCAGACAATGAAATGCCAATGGGGAGAATGAACAGACCTCCTCCAGATGGGTCAGGGCAGTGCGCACAGAACTTGGCTACAAATCAATCAACAATTTTTGTGGGACTCCATTACAAAATGGGAGAGTACATGTAGGAAGTGGGGAGGGGGGTGCCTGGTAAAAGTAAAGGGAAGCAATGAGGGGATGGTCTCAGAAGGCAAAATCATTAGGTTGGTGGGTGACAAGGGAGAGAGAAGGTGGAAAGGGGAGAAAGGAGGGGAAATGGGAGACTTTGCTGTAGGGGCAGAAGGGGGGTACACTCAGGAATGCTGTGGGTAAAGAAAGATGGCCTGTGAAAGGAGACAAGGACCTGGGCTTGGGTGCAGTCTGAGAGATTTAGCACTTGAATAGCAGCTTCAAATCCCAGACCATTGGGCCTCCCTGGACTCTAGACCCTAGAGAGGGGATTCTGTGGCAAATGGAGAAATGTGACAAGGGGAGAATACAGATCGTGGACTAGAGAGTGGGGTGAGCAAGGGAAGGCCCTAGCATCAGGCAATGAACTAACTTTCCTGTCACCACTCAGCAAGTGCGGCATGGGGAAAAAGGGGACTCCTCGGGGTAAGTTCCACAAAATAGTGTCACCTAAATCTACCTAAAGGGGAGAGACCAGAACACATTGAAGTTGATTCTATACCAAGAAAACAGAGATACTAGATAATTACAGGGATCATGAACTAGAGAATGAGGGCCTAGAATAGAGAGAAAGAGAACAGATAATGACAAGAATGAGAGAAACACTTTTTGGAAAGAGGTACAATTTTTTTTTTTAAGTTAATGAACAGGACAAAAAGAGAGAAGGGGGAAATCTATTTATTTGAAAGGGGGGAAAAGACAGGAAGAATTAAACAATCAGGTAAAAACAGAAAAGAAAAAGGAACCAAACAGCAAAAACTCTAAAGGGAAAGGAGTAACAGATCAGCAATAAGGGGAAGAGCCAGTGGGAATCTAGCCACTTAAAAAAAAAAAAGTTTTAAGCTAAAGTAATTGAAAGACAAAATTGTACTTTGGAAGAAGGAAAAAAAAAACAACATCAGAGATTAAACAGAGAAGAATATAAATCTAACAACCATCACTTTAAATGTGACTGGACTAAACAATTCAATAAAACAAAAAGAGACTGGATAGGAAAATAAAATGTCACAACCTGTGATTTATGAGAAACACAATGAAAAGACAAAATAAAACTGAAGATAACCATTAAGCAGAAGTGTCACCATGTTACGTGAAAAAGTAAAAACAAAAAGTAAAAAGGGACAAAAAAAAGGGAAAAGACATTACAGTGAAAGGAACCATTGACAACAAAATTTGAAATAAAACTTTGATGTTCCAAATACCTTAGCATCCAAATACATAAAGAAAACATTTCAATAGTAGGTGGGATCCTAATCCTCTTCTAATCCCCTCACTTCACAGTTCAGGGAAAGACCTACCACCAACTCCGGTCCCTCACCTGCTCAGCTGAGATCAGCAGGACTTCATGCCGGGCTTTCTCAATGCCTTCCTTGGTGCCAGTGATCTTAATCTGGTTGCTGGGATCCTCTGGGCGAGGAATCTGAATCTTGGTTGCAGTTTTGAGCTCTAAGTCCTGTAGTTTCTCACCATTCTTACCAATGACAAAGCGATGATGTTCTTTGGGAATGGCCACTGTTGCTGAAGCCTGCAACCCAAGAAAAGAAGGACGTAAAGGACAACTCAAGATACTCTCCTTTCCTGTACAAGCAGCTCAACTGGAAGACAACTCATTCAACGGATGAGTGCTCAACATGAAGGACAAAAGCCACCACTTCTGAAAATGAGTATTTCTCAGGTTATCAGTCAGTGCGCAGAAAAGAGTGTCTAACTCATGATAGAGGAAGGGAAGGACAAAGGTGGTGTGCCCATTAGACAGAACCGGTAGATGGCAAACTTTTTAAAGAGAGAGCACTCTGTGCCCTGAGACAAGAACACCATCTTACAGAGGGCTCCTGCCTCAGGAAGATTGGTTAGAACACTACAAAGGCGTCGGGTATAAAGGGCCAAAGATCACAAGAAAACTCCACCAAGGTGAGAAACTCTAGTGCCAAAGGCCACACACACCCTAAAAAGCACAAATTTCACAAAGTGAATAGACAAAAGTCAAAAGTAGTCAAAAGAGATGATCCAACAGACAAAAGGGCACTTTGGTTCAATTGCACTTTAAACAATCTCTTAACAGAAACAAAACCAATGCAGACGATTTAAGAGATACTTGCAAGTATTTCCCCCCCATTTGACAAGACTTCCCTGAGAGCATCCTCAGAGGACCGGACACCCAGGAGTGTAAACAAGTGACCAGCCCAACCATAAGCTCCATAGCCTTCAGGGGATCCCTGAGGCCATACTCAATTCACTCAGAGACAACATCACAGAGAGGGACGTCAGGATTTTGTGCTTTGGGGACTTGTTAGTGGCCTTCTGGCAAATCCACTTCTCTTTTCATTAGTGATTTGGAGCAATCTTTCCCATGACTGCTGATAGCCTGAATTTCTTCTGAAAACTGATGTCTGAACAGTTCTCAAAACCATTCCAGTGAGCCACAAAAGATTGCTCCAAATCAATAAGAGAAATGCAAATCAAAACAATTGGGGGCTTTATGTCACATATAGCAAATTGCCAAAAATGACAATGAAAATAGCCCATGCTGAAGGGACTTCATTCAAGACAGTCACATTACACAGTATTGCAGTTGTAAATGAGCAAAGTCTACTGAAAAACTTGGAATTATGGGAGTCAAGTTAAGAAACTATTCCAATCCTGTAACCCAACCATCTCAGGGGCTGGGTACCTGTCACTGAGTCAAGGACATTTCCAAAGGAGACAGTCCATTAAGGCTTCTGACCCCTCTTGCTTTCCATATGGAAGCATGGGGCTGGAGGTAGGCAATGTTTCACACTCCAAAGAAATAAACCAATGCAAGACTGGGATTTAGGTCATACAAAAACTTCAGGACAACAATAAAGAGGCAGAGTGGCAGCCCCAGACACCCAGGAGGAGCTGTGACTCCCTTAGCTGGTTTTCCCCAAGGGGTAAAGTCATCATGTGACAGAAAACTCGACTCTACCCACTCATCTTCCTGCAGGAAGCTGGCCCTTCAGTGGGTCTTAAGCCGCTTACTGTCCCAGGCACGCACAGAACCAACCCACCCAAGGCCCAGATGAGTCAAGAATTTCGACTGACCTGTGTCTGCAGCCTCGCAACAATGTCCTTCCGAGCCTTCATGACTGCTTCCAGCTTTCCAGAGACCATGATGGAGAGGCCTTGGTCTTTGGCAAGGGATAATTCCAGGTGAGCACCAGTCCTCTGCATGATCTCAAGGCAGATCTTGGCTTGCTCCCCTTCCCCAAACTGGTTCATGTCCTTGTACTTCCTCTCCTCCAGGGGCACATGGAACACCTATTCCAATCATGGCATAAGGGAAGGTTAAAAGACTCAGTCACAAGAGCTCACTGTCCAAGCTGAACTCCAGGGACATGCCGTCTGCAAGGGGGAATGGCCTCAATTTGAGGAAGCCACTCGAGCACCCCTTCTGGCCCTCCACTGTCTATTTTAAGCAGTATCTGCACAACTTCAGCATCAATTAAATGGAACTTGGTAGGGAGGGGGAAAGGCAGGCATATTTCTGCTAAATTTCAGAAAAATCTATTTACTAATGCCCTCCTCCCCCCATTAAATTAGCAACCTTTCAAAGAAGTGAGTTCCCCATCACTGTAGATTAGCAAGTCCCTACTGACCTTGTGATCTACTGGACCTTCTCTACCACTTAACTCTTGTTTTTGTTTTTTGGGGTTTTTTTTTTTTGGATTTTTGCTGAGGCAACTGGGGTTAAGTGACTTGCCCAGGGTCACACAGCTAGGAAGGGTTAAGTGTCCGAGGCCACATTTGAACTCAGGTCTTCCTGACTTCAGGGCTGGTGCTCTATCTACTGTGCCACCTAGCTGCCCCTACCACATAACTCTTCAGCTACTCTCCTAAGTGGGCTTGTTTCCCATCAACCCAAACACAATCCTTCCTCCGGAGCTCCTGCCATGTTTTTTACATCTCAAACACCCACCCCATTTCCAGATACACTCAAGAGTCATTTCTCACCTGAGTAATGATGGAGGCTTTAATGGGTCGGATCTTGTTGCCCCAGGCCCCAGAAGGCTCTTGAGCTGCTTCCAAACAAGCAGACTTTTCAGGAAGTGGAGGGAAGGCATCTTTATAAGTTGGAGGGTCACTTTCATCTTCCGAATTCAAAGCAGCAACTGCAGAAAGACAAAAGATTTACAGGATTGTTCTAAGTGAAGAATCTGCATGTGAAAACTTCAATCCAAAAATAAAAGGCAGAGGGTGTGTGACACCTACTATAAGCCTATCAGTACCCCCATTCATTCACATTTTGGCTTTGAGGCAAAAAAGAAACCATGGAAAAGATGCTTTGGTTTTCTTCTTCCCTTTATATCAAGATAGCTGTAAACAGTAAATTCAACAAAACTCAATTTACAAGAAATGCTGACTAACATTCTGTTTGACCTGAGACCCAAATCCATTTCTCTTTCCTTTCCCTTATCAGAGTCCATCCTCCAGAATGCTTCAAAGGTGCATGAATACTCTTGATATAGACCCTCCCTTTCCGCTGAGTTCAACATGAGGTCAAAGCCAGGGACTGGAGCTTGATGACACTTAGATGGGCAAGGTGGCTTTGCCTGCTTTAAATACAGAAACTGCATCTCAATCCTCCATATAGCCATCTTGAAAATGGGTCTTATTTGTCAAAAAAATAAACAAACAAAAAAACCCAGTAAAGATGTGACCAAACTCCCACATACAAACAGCACCCATACTAAAAAACCAACTCAAGACAAGTTGTAAGAACTGGGATTAAGTAATCAGGAGCTTGGTACCTGAAGAGCCACACGGCTATCTCAATGCAGGGCAGACTCTCCAAGACCAAACCACCCACTTATAGTACCGTGATTCTCAGAGCACATGCCCCAGTGAAACATGCAACAGGGCTTTACAGTTTTTAAAGCCAGAAAAATATGAATAAAATAGATGTCCGAGATCTTAGGGTGCAAGGTCACATCGCTACCTTTAATCTGCTGCTGGGCCAGCCCACTGCGGTGCTCAGCAAAGCTCTCCTGGGTCAAGACTGCAACAGAGCTCATTGTTGATGTCCCACCTACACACAATCCGGGTATGCCACTAGAGGAGGAGGGAGAAACAGAAAAGAAGTCGTCAAGTTATTTGGATCAAGTCAACTGTCCACTTCGCAGATCAAAGATCCCTCGAGTTGCAAGATTGAGGCTGCAGTCTGCCCCTGCCCTGCCCCCAGGTCCCTATTTGCCATTAGTATCATCCTGAGGCTGCCAAAGTGACCACCCTATGGCCTGGGAGCTTCCAGAAGTGACAGAAATGGAGCAGACCAAAGAAGAATGGTCTGTCTAGATGATCTTTCAACAAAAACTCAACTGAACTCAACAGGTCAATGAACTGGGATCTCATCAACATGGGGCCGGCTGTGAGCCAGGCAAGCCTCCTCACCCTTGGGATTCTCATGTGCCACCACCATTTCCCGAGTCTCAGGCAGGGGGTACGAAAGTGGAGCATGGCATCCTGGGAGGTGGAACCATCATAAAAACTCAGTGTAAGCCAAGAGGGGCACCTTGTGCCAGCCACTGAGCAGTTTCCCAGTTCTTTTAAGAAAAATCACATAAAAACTCGAAGAAAATCATGCCTCCAGGGAAGCATCTCCCTATTGGCCCTATCGCCCCATTTGGTGGGTCAATCCCAAGCCTCTCCCAGCAAGCTTCTTCTTGGCTCTAATGAAGGCTTACCCTGGGACCCTGCTTCTCTAATGGAGGCACAGCCCTCCTCCAAACCTTTTCTGGAGGTCCAAGGACAGTAGGTTTGCATGTTTCCTTGAAGCTGTGAGAAAAAAATCTTCCTGCGTCTCCACTGGGCCCGCCTAATAAACCAACTAAGACCCTGCCTCAGGGGGGAGCCCTGCCTAGGAAGCTCTGAGCACATGATGGTCATTCATATCTAGAGCTCCCTCCCAAATCCTTGTCTACATATACAGTGGCTTCTGAGTTTCTGGAAGGCAGAGTCCTGGCCAGGGCTGGGCCCACCTTGCCACACCAAGTCAACTCGAGGTCACTGCCTGATGCTTGCTCCCTTGACTGAATCACCAAGAGGGAGGAGCAGAATCAGCAGGTGTGGGATCACTCAGGATCTAGGTGACTCTGGTCAGGCCACAACTTCTGAATATGTTTTCCCACCTACAAAATGGCGATACATCTTATCATACTTGTCAGTTCGGGAGTACTAGAGTGCATCAAGCACTGGATCGGAAGACTCCAGAGTTCAGATCCAGCCACACACACCGAGTAGCTGTGTGATCCTAGGCAATGCATTTAACCCCATCTGACTCAAGTTTGCACAACTAGATAGCCGCTATCTCTCAGGGATGTGAGGACCAAATGAGATATTCATTATAAAGCTCTCAGCACAGTGTTCAATACATAGGCACTATACAAATGTAAATTACAATCATTATTAATAATGCTTAACAAAATGCTTAATAAACTTCAAGGGGCTTGAAGAAAGCAAGGAATTACTATTTCCATGGCTTTGGTTAGGAAGCTTTTGTTTTTTAAACCTTTTAGCAAAACATTTGACAAAATCTCAAGCATCAAATACCAACACAATTGGATGGCATTAGAAACCGGTTCAACGGCCGAATCCATGGAAGGGGGTCTCCCATGCAGTGCCACCGGGTTCTGCTTCCCAAGGATCTGTAGTTGCAGTAACGAAAGCACTGGGTGAAAGACTAAGGATCCCAAGAGATCCTGATAAGCTAGGGCACGGTGGTGGCCAAGGAGATCAAGTCATATTTCAGACACTCAACAATGTGAAGTCAGGTGCAAAAAGTCTGCCCAAAGAGGACCTCTGAGCTCAATGAGGCAGCCATGTGATCCTGGGGACCACACCTGCTGGAGAGAAACACATTCCAGCGCGAGCCCCAGCTTATGGAGGACAAAGAGAAGCTGCAGAGTGACCAAAGTAGGCCAGGCAGCAATGGGAAGGAGCCTGAGCTCATGGCATCAGCTGCAGGAATTAGATTCTGGAGGGAAGGATTAGAATTCCTAGAGGAAGAATCTGTGTACAAGTACCTAACACAGAGGATTGGGCCCTCTGCTTGGCACCAGAGGGGGCAGGACAAGGAGCATATGGCAAAGCAGCAAACAAAGCTCGCCACCCTGCTCTGGCACACAGGTGCTGGCCTCTCTCCTCCCTTTCCAGTCTTCTCACATCTTACTCCCCACAACATGGGCAGGGGGACACTGATTGCCCTCTCTCAGCTCCAGACATTTTCTCTGCCTGTTCCCCAGACCCAGAACACTTTTCCCACTTCCACTCTCACTCCTGTACCTTCCTGGCTCCCTTTAAGTCCCAACTAAATTCCCACCTTCTACAGAAAGCTTTCCAACCCCTCATGACTCTTTTCTTCTGTTAATTATGGCTACTGAACCTGTCTCTATCTTGCTTTGTGTCTGTGTACTGTCTCCTCCATTAAAATGTGAGCTCTTTGAAGGCAGGAACTGGCCTTTGTCTTTTTATATCCTTAGGACTTAGCATAGGTCTTACCACTTACATAGTAACTGCTGGTGATTGTGGTGAAAGAGAAAAAAATATTCAATCAATAGCATGCTTAAATTTGTAGGGGAAAAAAATACAGAAAGGGATACTAACTATCATACTTGTTAAGTTGTTACTGTTAAATTTAATATATGCTTTGACAAAAATTAATGGTTTCTTCTAAAATCCTTTCATTGTTCCTTAGAAACGGAAACATTTTTGTTTGATGATCATCATCAATGATAGTAACACTAACAACAAAGTGAATGGTGGGCCCTGGCCTTCAATGCCCACTTTGCTTTCTCTCTCCAACATGGCGCTAATTCCATAGGTTTCAAGAAGAGAAGGGTGACAGTCCTGCTGTCCTCTGTCCTGGGCAGATCTCACCTGGAGATCAGTGTTTAGCTGGGGGGGAGGAAGGGGGGGTAAAGAGGGGGAAGGGTAGGGGATGCTGGTGAAAGGCCTGGAGGGTGAGGAATATGATGATCATTTGCAAGAACGAGAAGAAGGGGAATGGAGGGAAGGAGAGCATGGAGTGTCACCATGATGATCCAGCACCTAAAGAGTTACCAACACCAGGTAAGTCTTGCTCTGTTAGGCTCCAGGAGACAAAACTGGGAGAGTAAGGGACGGACATCACTAAGAGGCCCAGTGGACTAGGCACACGCTTTAAAGAGGGAGTCCTTCACGGACAGCTTGGACTGCATGACCATTGAGGTCTCCCTGGAAGATTCCAAGCAGAAGCTGACTTGGGGGGGAAGGGGACAGGCATGATCAGTTAGCCACCAAACCCTTCCCTTCCGTGGCCCATGAATCCCGGGGTCCATCTTCCCCTTAGAACTACCCCCAAGAAATGCCCTTGGGGGTCTTTCCCTCAAGTTCGTGCAGCAATGATTTCAAGCTGCCTGGGCAAGAAGACAAAGGCAGAAATAGCTCACTATTCCTTGAGATGGCCTGCAAGATAAGTGCCCTGCAAGGATCTAGGGGATGCCAGTGGCATAGGCCAGTCAACCAGTCAAGGAGGCCAATCCCAGCCCCCAGCTAACCAAAAAGACAAATACAAGGAAAAAGCAGAGCTGCAGCAGACTGAGGGCAGACATCAAACCTCTCTTCTAAAAGCCAAAGATAAAACTGAGTATAGTTATATTCTTGTCCCTCAATTCTTTGTCTCCCCAAATCCCAACAAAGTTCAATTCTCTCATTCTTAAAAGTTTTCTAAGTTACCAAGTACAAAATTTATATTCCCAAGATGGCTTTCAAATTCAGAAAGAATCTAACAGGGAAAATAAAAAGTGATTCAAAAGTCAGATGACTTCCCCCTGCTACCCAAGCAGGACACACGAGAATTAATATCAATTTTAATATTAATTTTGATGGCAAATGATGGGAATGAAATTTCCAAAAACGTCCTCAACTGACATCACAAACTTCTCAGGGTGAACAACAGTGCTGTAAAGGAAAGAAAAGACTGAGAAAGTAAAGGATCTTTCAAGAAGACACAACTAACTAAAACACTGCTGGTGGAGTTGTGAACGGATCCAACCATTCTGGAGAACAATTTGGAACTATGCCCAAAGGCTTATCAAACTGTTCATACCCTCTGATCCATCAGTGTCTCTACTGGGTCCCAAAGAGATCATTAAAAAAAGGGAAAAAGCACCTATGTGTCCAAAAATGTTTGTAGCAGCCCTCTGCATAGAGGCAAGAAACTGGAAACTGAGCGGATGCCCATCAGTGGGAGAATGGATGAATAAATTGCCATATTTCAATGTAATGGAATATTACTGTTCCCTAAAAAATGATGAGCAGGATGATTTCAGGGAAGCCTGGAAAGTCTTGTATGAACTGATGCTGAGGAAAGTGAATAGAACCAGGAGATCACTGTACACACAGCAACAAGATTATGTGAGGATCAAATGTGATGGATGGACTTGGCTTTTCTTAGCAATAAAATACCACCCACATCCAGAGAAAGAACTATGGAGACTGAATGAAGATCAAAGCATACTATTTTTACTTTTTTCTTTTTTTTTGTGGTTTTCCCATTTATTCTGATTTTTCTTTCAAAATGTTACTGATACAGAGATGTTTAAATGACTGGACATGTACAACCTATATCAGGATGTTTGTTGTCTTAGGGAGAGGCAAAAGAAGGAAGGGAGGGAGAAAAAAAAATTTGGAACTCAAAATCTTTCTAAAGTGAATGCTGAAAACTATCTTTACATGCAATTGGAAAAAATAAAATACTATTAAGTAAAAACAAAACAAAACAAAAAAAAAAAACACATCCACTCACCAGCTAAATGGTCAGTAGCCAGAAAGTCCGTCCTGTTGCCGCCTATCCGTCAGCCTGCCAGCTTTGGGGAAGAGAGAGAAAGGAAAAGTTAGCAGCAACTCTAAAACCTACAAGGCCCACACCGTCCCAGGCAGCATCAAGAGAGTATGGGTAAGGGGGGAAAGATCAGTTTAACTTTAGACACCTGGCTCCCTGACCAAGCCCAAACCAAGGCACAAAAGAAAGCCAAACTCAGCTATCCCAAGGGTCCCTGCAGCCAGTGAACCCCAAGCACCCTCTGGCAGAGGGGAAATCTCAAATGAAAGGCCCAAGAGGTAGTATAATGGCGGCAGAGAAGACACCCCCGAAGACATGGCACTGCATACTCAACCAAGCACAAAGGTAGTTATGGCAGCTAAAAAACACCATCCAGGCCCCAGGCAGGCTTCTGATTTCTGAGCATGTCAGGGACCCACCACTGGAAGCTACAACCATCCCAAACCCAAATGGACCATTTCATTTCAGAAGCTGCTGTCACCCAAAGTGAGCCCTGCCAACCAGCTGCTTCTCTGACCTCCAACAGGCCAGGCCCTCAGGAGTGACACGAGACCTCAAACTCTTTCCCGACAGGCCTGGGGCTGGCTGGGCTGCTCAGCTCCAGAGAACCCAGGAAACACCTGTGCCCAGAACTCACAACCGAAATGCCTGACTGGAAGCTCTATGAGCACCGCCCTTCTGGTGCTGCCCCAGCACTAAATGGCCCCAACTCCCCGGCTTTGGGCAGTCACAGTACTCGGCTAACAGCACAAAAAGGGCCTGTAGCAGCCCAGCTCTGGCCCTTCCATGTGGCCTCTTGGGAACCACAAAGTTTAAGGAGAAGTTTGATAGTGTAATACCTCACAAGGACATGACATGGCACTCCACGGTTCACAAGGTGTCATCCCCACAACAACCCGTCAAGAGTAAAAGCATCTTCTGTGATTTTCTCAGGACTTCCCATCCACCCATGGAGAGTGCCAGCTGTACACAGTTGGAACAACTCCCTCTCCCCAAGCTGAGGGCACTGCCTGGCCCTCTAATGCCACCCATGCCCACAATGTCAGCGTCATCATCCTCCTCCTCCTCCACACGTCACCTCTCACCTTGACTTTGGCAAAAGCCTCTTAAATAGTCCCTTTGCACACAAGGCTCTCTCTTCCAAGTTATTTGTCTAAAGCACAGGGCTGACACTGTCACGGCCCTGCTCAACAAATTCCAGTGGTTCCTCCTGGCCCTAGAATAAAAGTGTCCCCAAAGTCTTAGTGCAGCTTAAATAGCTATAATGCATTAAAACTGCATTAAGACTCTGGAACACCCTATATAAATAAACTCTTCTGTTTAGCTTTTGAAGCCCTTCACAATCTGCCTATTGACCACTGCTCTCCTTTCTACCCAACAGACCTGCCCCCTACTCCTGGTACACAACGTTCCACTTCTGTCCTCCACACCTCCAGCCCCATGCACAGGACCCATTTTTTTCCCCCTCACCTGCATTTCAAAAACTATCTCCAAGAAAAATGTAAGCTCCTAGAGAGTGGAGACTTTGCTTTTATCTTTGTATCCCTAGCACAGTGCCTGGGACAGCTAGATGTTAACTGCTGGCTGAATTGAGCTGATTTGCCCAGGGTCACCCTAATAGTTTCAGAACTTGCTTTGGATTCCAAGTCCTAAACTATCACCTACACCACATACTCTGCTAATACCAGAACAGTTAAAGGTCTGCAAAGCCCTTTTCAAACTTAAAATCACATTTTATAGCAATACAAAGTTATGTATTAAATAAGATAAACATCTCAATGTTCTAATAAATCAAGAAGGGGGGCATTGTAGCTTTGTGACCATGGGCATGTCACAACCTCTCAGACTTAGGTATCATCTCCTTTTTAGAGGGAAACTAAGTGAAAATACAAGTGAGCAAACATCTGTAACATGTTTTGCAAACCACCCAATTCTTGATTTGACTATTAGTTACTACAAACGAGGCAACTAAGGCTTGGTGAGGTAACACAGTTAAGATTTCAGAGATGACATTTGAACCCAAGTCTCTCTTGACTTAAGACCAGAATTCTTTCCATTACACCCTGTCACATATTCAAACTGTCTGCAAAATTAGAGGAAACAGGCCCTGAATTAGGGCACAAGGAAATTTTTGATGACAAAAACAGGAGTGACCACTTGAGCCACTCTGAGGGCTTTTATTCCCTGGTTCTAGTCAACTGGCTAAGGCTGCCATTCGGTAAATAGTAGAAAAGACTACAGCTATGACTTAAGTTAATTTGTTACACATGGAGAGAAGGTGAATTTGGAGTTTCAGGTCCTGCCCCAAAGAGCAGGACCAAGTCAGGAGCTTAGAATGTGGCTCAGGGCATCCCTCCCTACAGTGTGAGGTTAGTGGAGAAAGGAGGCAGCTGGGTTTCTCTAGCCTAGGACATTTGAAGTTTGTTTGTTTGTTTTTTTAAAGGGGGGTGGGCTTAAAGAAGAAAATTGTAACCCTAAGTCTTGAATGACTTGATAGAGTCTAAGATCCCTGCAGTCCCAAATCCTACAATCTCAGTATAACATCCAAAAAGTACTGGAAGTGGCCATTCTCATGCCTGCCCCAAAGGTATATGCAGCAGGCCTATCAAGGTGATCACCCCCAAGGTCAGACAGAAATTAACCCTGGATTGGGAGGTAGGAAGCACTCAGAAAGACAAAATGCAGGTCACCTAACTCTCTCTGGAACAGCTATGCACACTGCATGGTTCTAAGGTGGGAGGGGAGAAGGGAAGGATACTAAAAGCACCAAGCTATATTGCAATGTGAGCACATTCTAGGCCCCTGGTCAGTCATCACCGTTCAGAAAAAGCCCAGGAGGTGCCAAGCAGGGTGCAGAGGCTAGAAGGAGCTTTTTTGGGGGGGTGGGGGGTTTTAGCAGGATTTTCTTGCCCAATGGTATCCAGTTTTCCCATTCGAGTTTATTTTGGCAACTTGCTGGAAAACTACAGGGCCTCCCAGGACCCTCTGGCTCTCTCTACACCTGCTTTGCCCCCTCCCCACTGCGGGGGTCAAATGCTCCAGTCTCAGCTGAGAGCTCTTGGCCCTAGGTCCCCACCCCTCACGCCTGCTGCCCCTGGACCTTCTCGGTACCCGAAGGCCGGGCATGGGCCTTGGGCGGAGGGGGACCCTGGGCTGGGCTCTTTTACCACTCCGGGTCTGCTCTTGCTATCAGTGTCAACCCAGAAGGGCCCTGGCCGAGAGGCCGGACACAGAGCAAGGCTCCCGGGGGGAGGGGCCTTGCAGGCGAAGAGCCCTCGGGGCGGCTTGGGCAATCGTGGTCCTGAAGCGGCCCACTCTGAAGGGGGGGGGTTGCGTTCAGTTCCTAGCGCTGCCCCCAGGTGCCCGAGGGTGTTGGGGAGTCCCGGCTCCTCTTCACCTGGAGGCCCTTCCTCACGTCCTCTCCCCTCCTCCCCCATAGAGACCCAGAGCAGGGCCTGGGGGGCGGGGCGGGGAGCAGCCCTTCGGGAGCCGCAGCAGCCCCGCGTCCAGGCAGGTGGCCCCCAATCACGGAGGACACGAAACCTGCCAGCCCCCGGGGCGCCCTGCCCCCGCCCTCTGCGCTCGCTCCCACGCGTGCCCGCGGGGCCTCTCGGAGGTGCCACCTCAGCACTGGCTCCACCAGCGGCCGGCCCCGCGCCGGGGGCGGGGAGAAACCTTAAAGGGCCAGAGGCCCGTGCCGCTCGCGGGCCTGGGGGGCCTGGCTCGCTGACCCTGGAGTCTGCTTCCCCCCCACCCCCCGGGCCTCGCTCCCGGCCCGTCCAAAGGGACAGCCCCGGTCGGAACTTTTCCGTGGGCGCCCCCGCCCCCTCCCCAGGATCGCTGCTGTCACAGCCTAAGGACCCCCTGCCCTCCTCCCCCCAAGCTAGGTCAGTCCCGCGGAGGGGAAGCGATGACGCGGCAGCAATGCTACCCCCCCTGCGCCAGGCCGGCCCCCAGCCCCAACCCCGCTCATGCGCATTGGTGACACGTAGCGCGGGGGCTGGGGGTGGTGCCCCCCCCACCTCCACGTCGGCAGCGCAGCGCGGCCCGGGGGACGAGCCCCAAACTTTGTGCAGCAACCCGAGGCTCCAGGCCCGAAGGCAGCCGTGGACCACGTCGCTCTCCCCGCCGCCTCGGAGGAGGCCCGCACTTACTTTGGCCGCAGCTCCGCGCGCTCTGCCGCCGCCGCCTCCGGGGAAGAGCCTGGACGCGCTCGGGAAAGCGGCGGCTCCGCTTCCTCATCGGTATATACGGGCGGCGGCGCCAATGGCGGGCAGACACGTCAGAGGCCCGGCCTCCCGGCCCCGGCCCCGGCCTCCCGCGGCCTCCGCGGCCCAGCCC
>JAJPUD010016207.1:0-16570 GCA_023553655.1 Myrmecobius fasciatus | reverse complement strand
CCCAAGAAGGCGGCCCGGCAGCCGGCCACGTGGCGGCGCCCTCTGGAGTCCCGCACGCCCCCTGGCGGCCGGGCGGCCAGATGGAAGCCCGGCCCAGTCTCAGGCAGCTCCCCACAAACGCGAAACGAGGCCCAGCCCAAGCTGCAGGCGCAGGGACAAGCGCAGGCGCGCTGTGAGCACAACCCGGCGGAACCCCCGGGGTGCCTTCTGAATATGCTTCGGTTTCCTAAACTGGGAATGGGACTAAAAATAATCCTCGCCAATTGGTGAAAGGCCTTGCACAGCGAACACTGCAAGAGCTTAATAAATGCTACTCTTTCCCTCTGGCTTTTAGTCTTCAAGGTCTCCCACTTGGTTCTTAATAATACAAAAATTATTACAGTGCTTCACAATACATTCCATTTTAATTAAGAGTCCCCCAGGACTCGGTACCGTTCGTGCCTAGTTACCCCGACCCCGGCAGGGTCACAGGGGATGAAGGGGGCGGGGCAGCCCAAGGGGCTTTAGGGGCTTTAGGGGCTTCGTCTCCCACCCCTGCTTTGTAGATATAGAGGGGAATGACCTTGGTCCAGTCAAGAAGCAAGGCCGCTCTGCTTCTGCCCACCCAAGTAAGGAGAGGCTCCTCCCACAATCAGCCCCAGATGCAGAACACCAGAGCAACCCCGAGCTCTGTACGGCCACAAACGAGGGGGAGGGGAAACTTCAAATTCGGCCATCCAAGAAGCCCATAGGGAAGTGAGGGCCAAGGGGACACCCCTCCTTGAAGGGCGCCCATGGGACCAGGCACAGCTCCTCACCCATTTCGGAGGAGCCCGGAAGCACAGATTCGCCTCCCCCCCGCCCCCCAATAGGGGTCAGCACGCCTGGAAGCGAGCCCCAGGAAGCCTCTCGGCGGAGGGGCCGGGCGGCCCGGAGAATTCGGGACCGCTCGGGATGGGGCTGCAGCCCGCATCCGGGGGGGAGGACGCGCAAACGGGGGGGTCTTCCATCAATTAATGCCCGGCCAATAGAAACACAGCCGCAGCAGCGAAGCCCCTCCCTCCCGGGTCCCTGGGGAGAGGCGTCTTTAACAAGTGACAGCCAAATCTGCCAGCAGGGAAGGAAGGACACAGCAGGTGGAGAGGTACACAATCAGGGGTGGTTTTCTCCTCCTGCTCCCCCAGCACCAGCTGCCCACCCCCAGCCCTAGCTGACAGCTCTCCTCCCCTCTTCACACCTTCCATCACCTGGAGTAGCACCACAGCCTCCTCCTCCTCCCCTGCCATCTTTAATACCCTCCTCCCATTGAAAGTTCCTCCCCAAACCTTTTCTTAAAATGGTAAACTGTTTCTAAAACACCATCTAACATATTTTTTTAAAAAGCCCTTTTCAATAAAATCATGGGGGTAGGGAGGAATATCCATCCTCATCACCACTACTAGCAGATCCAGTATTGTTCCAGAAATATTAGGTAGAATAATAAGATAAGAAAAAACATTGAGGGAATAAATATCAGCAAAGAAGTAACAATTATTCCTTCTTGCAAATGATATATTTTACTTAAGAGATAGCAGCTACACAACTAAAACTAATTGAAATGCTTAATAGCCTTAATAAAATAACACACTACAAAATGAAATACTTAATAACCTTAATAAAATAACACAACATAAAATAAATCCAAAGAAATTGTGTTAGAATATTCCCAACAAAATCAAAAGGGAAAAGATAGAAAAAAAAATTCAACTCAAAATAACTCCAGAATGTATAAAATATTTGAGTCCCCTTACCAAGACAAGCACATAAGTGATAGGAATACAACTACAAGACATTCTTTAGAAAAATAATAAAGGGCTTAAATAATTGGAGAGAATTTCGCCTGGCTGAGGCATACTCAAAGAATAAAATACTTAGAGATTCAATGCCATACCAAACTATGCAAGGATTAATTTATAGAACTGAACAAAATAATAATATAAAAGAACAAAATCTGGTCAGAGTAAATAATGTAGTGAGAAGATCAAAGTGGGCCCCCACGGCAAAGTGCACAGGTATCCCCAGAGTCTTAGCTCAGTGCCTAAAATTGGTAGAAGGCCCTGGAGATGCTCTGTGCCCCAAAGCAGAAATAATCAGAACTACACAATGCCATCAAGGGCTCAGATTCGATGCAGAAGACATAATAGTACTGTGCTCCCAAACAACAAGGCCTCCACTACTGGACAAAATATTGCTGGGAAAATTGGAAAGCAACTGGACAAAACAGGGTTTAGATTTCCTCCTCACACACATCACAAGAAATGCCAAATGGATTTGGGCAGACATAAAATGTTAAGAAGGGAAGGAGTTAAGTTTTCATAACTATGGATGAGGGGAGGAGTTATTAATAAAACAAGAGAGACAAGCACTTGTCATAAAAGGGAGCATTGGGGTTGTAGAAAATTGAAGGTTTTTCACACAAACTAAAGCAATGAAGTTAGAAGGAAAAGAATTCTGGAAAAAGGCAGTGCAGCAAATTTCTGATAAAAGCCCAGTAAAATGAACCAAAAACACTCCCCAATAGGTAAATGGTTAAAGGAAGAGGCAGTTCTGAAAGGGAGAAATTCAAGCTATAAACAATCATATGAAGATAATATTCCCAATACTGAAACATATGCAAATTTAATAAAGCACCTCCCACTCAGAGTGCCAAAGATGACCAAAAGGACAATTTAGAATGGTCAGCAATTCTGTGGGAAGAGAACAACCCTGACGACTTGTTAAAGGAACTGCAAATTAATAATAACTTGCACTTAATGGCTCACTTTATGCTTTTCAAAATGCTTTACAAACAGCAACAACCTTGGGAAGGAGATGCTAATCATCCCTAGGCAGCATTTATTCTTGAGTCTTCGCTTCCTGATTCTAGCTCCAGTATTTTATCTACCAGCTGCATCCTATTAATTAGTCCAATCATTCTTGAAAGGAAAATGAAACCTTACCCATACTTCAAAACTCCCGAGAGTCTTGATCCCTACCCTTTGACCCAGCAATAGTACCACTAGGCCTATATTCTTGCAAGGTCAAAGACAGAAGCGAAGGGCCTATGTCTAAAAATACTTAAAGCACCACTTTTTGTGGAGAAGGAAACAAGATGGGCTTACCATCAGCTGGGGAATAGCTGAATGGTCTATTAGGCCACAATTAATCTTCCCCAAACCACTCTTCAAAAAGATGTCAAAGTGATTTTCCTTAAGGACAGATCTAGCCATGTCCACTCCATAAACTCCAATGGCTCCTACTAAGTATAGCCCCAGAACCACAAAGAAGCAAATCCTGCTTGGATTTGAGATTTCCACACAACCTGTCTCATTGTTCCCTTCGACACTTGACCATTCAGCCTTCCTTGCTGTGTCTGGCTCAAGGCTCCATCTCCCTCCCATCCCTGTGCCTTCACTGAAGCCACCATGGCTTTCCTTTAAAAGTCTGCTCAAAAAGAACTGGAAACTGAGTGGAATCCTATCAGCTGGGCAATAGCTGAAAAAGTTCTGGTAGATGAATGCCGTGGAATATTGTTGTCCTCTAAGAAATACTGCAGGCTAAATTTCAGAGATACCTGGAGAGACTTCCATGAACTGATGCTAAGTGAAGTGAGCAGAACCAAGAGAACATTGTACACAGCAACAAGACTGTGTGATGGACTTGGCTCTTTACAACAATGAGGTGATTCAAGACAATTTGAATAGACTTGAGTTGGAGAGACCCATTGGCATCCAAAGAGAGGACCATGGGGACTGAATATGGATCACAACATCTTCACCTTTTTGTTTGCTTCCTTGTTTCTTTTTTCCTCTTTTTTTTCCCCCCCATTTTGATCTGATTTTTGTTGTCTAGCATAATTGTGGAAATATGTACAGAAGAAGTGCACATGTTGGATTATTTACACTGGATTATTGTCTAGGGGAGAGGGTGGAGGGAAGGAAGGGAGAAAAATTTGGAACACAAGGTGAATGTTGAAAACTATCTTCGCATGTATTTTGAAAATAAAAAGCTATTATGGGGGGAAAAAAAAGTCAGTTCAAGGATCATCCCCCTGCAGAAGGAGTAAGATGGCATAAGACACATGGTCAGTGGAAGGCTAAGTTTCGGACACAGTGTTTTCCCATCTGAAAGTCCTCAGTATTCAGCATAGTGCCTGGCACATGATAAGCATTTAATAGATACTTGGCAATTAATGAACATAATGGATTAGGGAAAACAAGTTAAGATTGTATAAAACAAGAATTAAAGAAAGGGGCATGAATACCCATCACCAGAGGCATCACTCCCAGATTTCTAACCCAGGGAAACCTCAAAAAAAGACAAAAATTTATAGACACCAAAATGCACTTCTGTAAAGAATTGGAAACAAAGTCAATGCCCATTAATTTGGCAATTGCCAAATCAATGGTGGTCCCTGACTAACAGAATGTGGCTACGATGGAAAAAAGAAAAAACAACTACCACCCAGAATCACCCATGAACCGAGGCAAATCGAAGTCAGCCAAGCCAGAAAAACAACTGAACCCAATGTCCACAGCAATGTCAGTAGGTGAACAACTACAACAGCAAGCAGTGCAGAACCATAAAGAACAAGCAGAACTGGGAGAAGAGAAGCAAGAAGGCCCCTGCAGGCCACCCCAGCAGAGATGACACTGCATGGAGCTCCACGTGTAATGGCCAGTCCTGCTTCTCTCTTTTCTGTCTTTGGAAATAATCTTTGTTATATAGGATGGCTCAGTGGGGGGAATACTAATGAAAATTATGGTGATATAACGTCAACAAAAAAAAAATTTTTTTTAAAAGATATCCACAGAATCAAGAGAACAATTTATACAAAAATTACAATAATATAAAGGAAAACAACTTTTGAAGGACTCCAGAACATTATCAATATCACAACTATAGAGGAAGGGAGATGAATAGAGACATGGGGTGTAGAACACATCCTCAGACCCTGCCAACAGCTCAGTTTGTTTAGTTTGACTCTATTTACTACAAGGGAAGGCTTAAAAAAAAATTTTTTTTTCCATATACTGAATTACTTGCCATCTAAGGGAGGGGGTGGGGAGAAGAGAGGGAGAAAAAATTAGAACACAAAGTTTTACAAGGTGAATATTGAAAACTATGTGTATGTTTTGAAAATAAAAAACTTTTTTAAAAAATTAAAAAAATGTTTTTCCCCAATGGAGAATTTTAAAGGGGACTTGGTTGGGTAGTGATAATGAATTTTTTTTTCCAGACAAAGAAATATCCTCAATAAACACTAAAAATTGTGTCCAAAAGAATATCTCTGCCCATTTACCCTCTTTTTCCCCAGCTCTTCTATTTCTGCCTTCACTGTGGTCACTGTCCTCTCATATCATCCCAATCCAATCAGTCACCAGGGTTTAGGGATCGGCCCCCTCTTCTCTCCTGTCTCTGTCCTCTCATTTTCCAAATGCTGCTCTGATTGGCTTTGACTCTACCATCAACAAAACACCTCCCAACTGCACCCCCCAAAATAAACTCATCAGCTTGTTATGAGATGGCATTAGTGTTGGTTCTCACACTTCCTCGGTGCCCTCAGCTACCTCTGCCCTCTGCTTGGAGGATCTGAGCAAAGGATCCAATGCCCAAGGACCAGCCACTCTGCTAGGTTTTAACTCCACCCACATCCTCAGGGCCCCTTTTCAGCTTCCTTTACTAAACTGTAAGTTCCCTACAGTCAAGACTTTTTTTCTTCTTGGTATCCCATGCCTGGCATATAGTAGGCACTTTTAAAAAATGCTTATGTTTCATTACTCAGGCCTTCTATAATCTTTCCTGCCCAATCACCAGCTTCTATTCTTTAAGCCATCTTCCATACTTGCCAAGGGTCTTCCTCAAACATAGATCTGATCATAACATTCACACCCCAATCAATGAAATACAAATTCCCTTGATCTTGATTCTCTATCACAACCTGCCACTAGTCAAGTCCAATCTATAAGCATTTATTTAGCACTTAATATTCCTGGCAGTGGGTTAAAGCCTGGGCTTAACCCTGCCTCCCACCCCTTCAAAAAGCAAAAATCAACCAATCACCCAAAATTGTTCTCCTTCCTATGAGTGGTCCAGTCAAAATGAATGCCTTGTTACTGATATCAATTCAAGTCCTTTGCCCAGCATTGTTACCCCACCCCCATTTTTGCCTCTGTGAGTCTCTGGTTTCCTCAAATTTATTATCACCTCAAATGCCACGTCCCTCCTTCCAAGAATTGGAGCACCAAAGGAATCCTTTGTAAAAACTCAGGAAAGAAGGTTCATTAATACTCAGCAGGCTAATGGAGGCAGATCACTCCCAATTTAAATCACTTTCCTTTTCAGAGCCACTCAGATGGTAAATTGTGAACTTACTGCAGACACTGAAAAAGCTGAAAGAAGTACAGGCATCCTATGTCAGGCTATCCACCCATTCAAGAGGGCAGGAAGGACATGAAATGTCAAGTGTATGGATCCCAAGGAGAAGAATGAGCACACTCCAACAAAGGATCAATGTCGGCACAAGAGAGGTTTTCAGGGCCCATCTTATCAATGGTTCGGGTGAAGGCAGAAGGAACACATCTGTGAAACGTGCCAATAATACAAGGCTCATGGTAGGTTCGAGGGCCAATGAAACTGGCAAGCCCAAAGAAGGGGCTGAATCCTAAAAGTTGAGATGGAAGAGGAATAAATGCCAAGTCCTAGAGTTGGGTTAAAAAAGTTAACACAAAGGGCAGGATGGGAGAAGCATGCTCAGACAGAGGTTTATGTGTTTGGGGAGTTGATGGTAGAAGGCAAGCTCAAAAGTCATCATGACTCAATTGGAGGTGACAGACAAAATAACCAAGTATGGCTGTATTCAGCAGCAGCATTATTAATTCACTAATGATAATGATGACAGAAGTAGCACTTAAAATGGGGGCAAGAAAAAGCGTTAGAGAAAAAGTCAGCAAGGTTTTCTGTCTTGTTTAGAGAGTATCCCGGCAGTGATCTCTCTCAACAATCTTACCCACTAGCCGGTCATTCGGAGATTGCTCAGGACTGAAAGGAGCCACGGGGACCTGCTCATCCAGCTATTTTACAGATGGCAATGTGACTGCCTAAAGTGTCGTGCTTATTGGACACAGGTGACTCATCCCCTGCTGCATGAGAAAGTAGAATGCCAGTCTAGCACATGTTCTCCCAATCCAAAGGGACTGTCCTTTAAGTGAGAAAAGAGTTTTGAGTGTCTGCAACTGAGCCAGAGTACGCAGGCAGCCTCAAGCTTCAGATGCAAGATGATGTGAGCAGGACGATGAGTGGTCAAGTAATTGATGTGGACTCTTTCATCAGAACACAGAAGCAAAAGGAGCTGGGCTCACCTGAGGGAAGCCTTCTCCACTACTATCGATTCCAAGCTCCCTCTGGTGATAACCACTACGCTGGCCATCAGCGACAGACGGGAAAAGCCTTACTTATTGCCCTTGGGCATCTTTTTGGGGCCTCTTTTGTGCCCCTGCTGTGCTCCAGAAACTCTTCTCAATTTCTTCTTTTCCCTGGACATTTGCCTCCCTCCTCTCTAAGTCCCCTGCCTTTCTAGTTAGAAGCCAACTCCTATTCTTCTACTCCATTCTAGGAAGCCTGAGCTCCTCTTCTGCCACACAAATGAATAATGAGATTTGAGTCGTACTCCAAGGTTGAGACAGACTTCAATGAAACACCCATGTTTGGCTTCCCAAAGGCAGAGGAAGATAAGAGTAAACCCATTGTGGGAACAAGTAACTTATAATAGGTGAGGATCTTTGAAGACCCTCCCTGTTTGAAGTGACGTCTGTGTAACTGGGAACTGATCAGAAACAAATGCAGCCAGCTCTCAACCTCACATATGCTCCATCAACAAATAACAGCTAGCATTTAGATAGCACTTTCCATGTCCTCTGGTTTGGTGTTCTCAGAAACCTGGGAAGATGGGTACAATTATATATTTTACAGAAGGGACATTGAGGCTGAGGGAGGTTCACATAACTAGCAAGTGTCTGAGGGAGAATTTAAATTCAAGTCTTCATGAATCTAAGTCCAGAACTCTTACCAACTATACTACCTAGCTGCCCATCTACTTACTATGTGTGTGTGACCATCTGTGACCAAATCCAGTGGAAAGATTCAAGGGATAAGAGAGCCACCCATCGTTGGTGGGCTTGCAAACTACTGGGGAAAGAAGACAGAAAAGTGAAAAAAGAGATGTTCAAGACAACAGCTCGAAGGCTATCGGAAAGCAGGCCATGGCCAAAGACAGTCCAGCTCATTTTGAGCCAAGGCATAAGAGGCAAAGTCTAACCACACCAGCAAGCTTTATGAATTCAAGGGCAGCTTTTACTGACCAGGAATCAGGGGGGAAAGCCTTCTGAGCATACCTCATACTCCAAGAAAATGTTTAAAAGGCTGAGGAGAGGAGGAAAGGGGAAAAAGGATAGAACCGGGGACTTTGGGAAACTGATATTGCAGCAAAACCCAAATAGAACTCACCCTCCTGCCTTTGCTTATCCTATTTCACTCTCCATCATCAGCTATTCAATTTCTTCTTTTTTCTCTCAATGATTTATTATCACATTATTAAATAAGATCCAAGGTATATAAGGCATTTTGGATACACAGAGAAAGACCTCATTTTGTTTCACTTTGCTTTATTGCACTTCACAGATATTGAGGTTTTTACAAATTAAAAGTTTGCAACAACCCTGCATGAAGCAAGCCTATTGGCGCCATTTTCCCCGGTGTGTGCTCACAGCGTGTCTCCCTGTCACATATTGGTAATTCTCACCATACTTTAAATTGCTTCGCTATTATTGCATGTTCTGCTGATCCTATTCCTATTGTAATTGTTTTGGGATGCCATGAACGCAGCCCATATAGGACAGTGAGCTTAACTGATAAATGTTGGGACTGTATTGAGCAATCTCTCTTTCTCTCCCTTCTCCTCAGGCCTCCCCACTCCCTGGGACATAACAATACTGAAATTAGGCCAGTTAATAACCTGACAACAGCCTCGAAGTGTTCAAGTGGAAGAAAGGGTCAGTCATCACGCAAACTTCATTGTTATTTTATTTTAGTAAATTGTTCTGGCCACCTCCACCTTTAGCAGCAACCCCTCTCTCCCCCCTGAATCAGTCACCGGCCATCAATATCGACACAAGACCAGCCACTAGCAAAAAGATGGTGGCTCATGAAGTCTCAGCTGATTAAGGTATGTACATTGGTCTTTATACATAATACTATTACACATTTAATAGACTACAGTATAGCATAAATAAAACTTTTATATGCACTAGGAATTTAAAAAAATCCATGTGACCCACTTTATCGTGGTGGTCTGAAACTAAGTGATATCTCAGTTATGTCTGTTACTGTCCTAAATTATTCTTTTCCGATCCACCATCTCTCCCAAGAAGCTCTCCATGATTCCCATCGTCTCCTCCTCCTCCTCTAAGTTTCCACAGAACTTTGCAGAAGTTAATATTATCTGCCAAAGTATCTGCCTTATTTCCCTAAGGCAGTGTGGTGCTTTACAAGATGTGTATTCAGAGCCCACTGGTGACATGAACTATGACCATGGACTGCCTTGGTCTCTCTGGAGCCATGGATGAATGCACCTGTAACATATACCGAGAGTTATCAAGAAGAAAGCCCTCTGTGACCCCAAATCTTTAGAACTGTGCTTTTTGTGATGGCAAAAAAACAGAAAATAAAATCAATGCCCATCAGTTGGGGAAATGGCCATACAAATGGACATAATGACTGTGATGGAAGAACTGATGAACTCACAGAAGTCTGGGAAGATCTCCATGAACTGAGGCAAAACAAAGCCAGCAGAGCCAAGGAAACCACAAATACAGTGACTACCCTAATGGAAATGGACACCAAAGAAGCAAGAGTGAATATAAGTGGATCACAAAGACTAAGCAGGACCCAAAGAGAGAGAGAGAGAAGCCATCCCAACCGACCCTTCTATGGAGGTTACACAGGTACCAGTTTTCTAGACATTTTTCCAATGTATCCATGAGTTGTGCTGATTGTTTTTTCCTCTTTGGTTACCTAGGATGGCTCTCTGAGAAGGGGAGAAGGAAGAAAACCAGGGATAATGATGATGATGTAGAAAATAGAAGGTATCAATAAAAATGTATTTAAGAAACGAAACAAAACCAGGGGCAGCTCGATGGTGCAGTAGATAGAGCCCCAGCCCTGAAGTCAGAAGGACCTGAGTTCAAATCGGGCCTCAGACACTTAACACTTCCCAGCTGTGTGATCCTGGGCAAGTCACTTAACCCCAACTGCCTTGCAAAACAAAAACAAAAACAAAAGTCAACACAGATTTGAGAAGAAGCTTTCTCACAGCTGTGTCGGAAGGCATTCCTACTACTTCTAGGTTGTTGAACTTTGAAGGTCCAGCTCTCGGCTGTCCTTTGATCTCTCACGTGTAGACATTTGGTGACCATTTACCGGGCTGCCCTGCACTCTGCTCTGGACTCACGGGGGAGAGGGGGGGGGGGAAGAGGAGGAGAAGAGATATATCTCTCCACTTCACAAATCCTGCCATCTTTCTTCATAGCCCAGATTTGGGGTAAATCCTTAGCATTCTAAGAGCTCTTTGGTCTTCTAACCACTTAAGCTCTATGATTCAATTTGAGAGTTAACAGACTTAGCACAATGGATTTCTTCTTGGGCTAAAATCTGCAATAAAAATCTATACACTTTCCCAGCTGACAAGAAAACCAAGAGATCCCCTCCTCTTCTAAGGCTGAGGCCCCACTGTGCTCTGCCCCCCAACTAAACTCAGTCCCTGGCTGGCTGACAGCACAAGGTCTGATGTGTGGCAGTCCCATCTGGGAGGTCAAGGTCAAGCTGATATCTAGCTAAGCAGTACTGGGGGCAAACAGGATGAAGATACTGGAGCATCCTTTCAGGGATGGGGATCGATGGGTGTGGGACAACACATATGCTTTCTGAGGCAGTGAGACTGGTTTTACCTAGCTGTTGCTTTTTAAAAAAATCTCTCATAGGAGAAGGCTTGCTGCTTTGAGAAGAAAGGGGGGAATATTTAGAAACACAGGTAGCAGAGAAGCAAATGGCCACCAATGTGATTTTTTTTAAATGAAGGACAATATCCAGGCTGACGGCCCTAAGCCTGGCATCAGTCTGGCACAGGAGATGGCCCAATGGTCACTGTGTCTCAGCTAGCCTAAGGGGATAAGAACCCTCAAACTTGGCACCCAGGTGTACCCACCACCGCTCCAGCATTCTATGACAAAAAACATGCAGAAAACACACGGTACAACCAAGGGAGCCAAAGAGGACAGAGTCACTGTTACTCTTCCTCCTGCTGCTGGATGGAAGGATGGCCCCCAGTATCTCCTCTTTCCCTGGCAGCCCTTGCCATCCCAACATCAGTTGGGAGCTGGGAGGAGTCGTTCCACGAGAAGGAATGCCAGGCACCGTGCCAACCTTCCAGCACGACACATGGAGCCCTTCTCCTGGAATGCTTCCAGGACAGCTGTCACTCTCGAGTCCCCCTGGCAACCAGGCCCGGCGCTACCGTCACTTTCCAGCTCTGACGGGAAATGAGCTGGCCAAGCTTCTTCAGCTGAGACTTTCCCACTGCCATCAACGGGCTCAGATCCAGCAAGAGACAACTTACCCCACAGAGACCACAGACCACCTCTGGTCAACGCAACAGTGCCAGGCCCATGTCTCGATTAGCCACCAGCAACATTTGCTGGGACACTTTGATCATAAACAAAGTAAAAAGCTAATACAAGCTGATTAATGAAGCGATGTTTCAAGAGGCTTCCAGGATGCATCATGTTAGGATGGGACTCCCTTTGCCCAGGAGGACTGAATCCTTGCTAGGCCTTAAGAGACCACTTCATGAATTGTTTGCTTTAGTTCCTGACAGCATATGCCAGGTCAGGGACAGAAAGCAGGAAGCATTTATTAAGCACCGACTGTGTATCAGATACCACGCTGAGCATTTCACAAATATTTCCCTGTATCCTCCCAACAACCCCGGGAGGGAGGTGCTATGATGAATACCTTTTTTGCAGTTCAGGAAACTGAGGCAAATAGAGACTAAGTGACCTGCCCAAGGCCACACAGCTGGAAGTCTCTGAAGCCTCCTGGAGCTTACACTCCACAGTGGGATGGAAGAGAGAATGGAGCCCTCACACCAACATGAGAAGCAGCAGTGCTCCCCACCATAAGCACCCCCCCCAACTTCCCTCTCCCCCTTGCACCTGAGGTCCCCTGCTGGGGCCACTGGAGGAAAGTTCTTCTTTCTTAAGGGCACATTTCTCTGAGGACATGCTTGACTTTGGTTCTCCAGCCGCACTCCTGATCTGCTCTCTGCTGCTGTCTGCTTCCCCAAGCAGCTTGGACTCAACGGGGCCCTGTGGGTGATACTCAGTCTTCATTCCCTAGGAGACAACGATACTACGGCTTACAACCACACGAAGCGCCTGAGTGCTGGCAGTAAAAAAGACAGGCCTATCCGGGGGAAATGAGAGCTTAATGGGCCAGGCCACTTCCCTCCGCCTAGCCCCAGCGTCCCCAGGCACCGTCTGTCCAAGGAAGACAGGCTCTGGGGAATGTACACCTGACTATTTTTCATCCACTTGGGTTTTCCTTTATGATTGGTCAAACCAAAAAGTAGACTTGCTAGAGACTGCTGCACACTGTGGGATCTGCAAAGGGAAGATCCATCAGCAGGAATCACTCTTCAATCACTCTCCGTCAAATACCTCTGGAAGCATTTTAGGCTTCCCCTGATACCAATCACCAGAAAGTATGAACAACATTCCCCCTCTGTTCTATCTTGAGGCACCTCTGATCATTTGGATATCTGGAGAGCAAACAGCTTAAGAGGAAAGAGGTATCATTTTGTCTAAGAAAACAAACATATTTGTAAAACCAATAAACCCAAGCAATAAAAACTTGATTCTCTAAGTTTTCTCTCAATTATAAAATGGCAAAATTGTCTACTGTGGAACAGCACTTGCTAAGGAGTGGCTGTTACCCCACATCCCTGCCACGTGGAGTCATTACTTTGAGAGACAGCAAGATATAGTGAAAGTAAGAAAAGCTGGGTTCAAATCCTGCCTCGGACAGCTGTGTGCCAACTAAGTCACCTAACTTCTCTCATCTGCTGTATTCACATCTACAAAATGCAGGGTTCCATTCAATGGCCTCTAAAACTATTCCCATTCTAAATTTAAGATCCTAGGATCTTCAAGGATGTCCTTCATCTATAAGCTGATTCTCTTAATTGTTGAGGTTCTTTCAACCACTTTTTTTTGATAATAATGTCCAAGATTTTTTCCCACACCTTCAAGATCTTCTCCTCCTTCATATTCCTTGTGAATAAATCCCACATGACCTCACAATTGGGTCCCCTCCAACACGGATCTCTCTTTGTCCATTAGTTCTAATCACGCTGCTCTTCTTGATCTGTTCTCTGAGTGCTGTTTCTTTATCCTTTAAAGCAAACCCGGGAGGCCTGATAAGAGGGGCTGCTTGTTGTAAGTTTTTCCTTTTTATCTTTATTGTGGAGGTCTCTGTTCTCTTTTAAGTTCTTCAGGGAGCTTCTGTCTGGGTCTATTACCAAACTTGCCTCAAGTCAATTTCACCACTTGGTTTTTGGGCAGCACTACTCAAGCGATCATCTCCTTTCATCTCCTTCTTGGTAAGAATTTACAAATTAAATTATTTTCTAATACTCCTTGGCTTGTTAAGAAAATAGTGTTTTCTGGCAGAGGTGCCCTTGTTCTCTTCTGGCAGCTGGCTTATGTCATTTAAACTTCACTGTGAAATTTCTGTCATCTATGACCTTTCTTCCATCCATATTCCATTTTCTATCAAGAGGCAAGATAGAATTGTTTTAATTGCACCCCTTATTTTTTTTTCCCATTTATAGTCTTTCTTCTAGCTTTCTAGTAATTTTGATCTTGGCTCTTAACAAGCTGGCAGTCTGATCATACTGCTACATAAGTAATGAGTCATTCCTCTTTGTTGGAATGTAATCAGAGAAAGGGGAAGGGGAAAAGATATGTGAGCTCCACCACCATGCCCAGGGCTGTATTCATGATACATCAGTGTGAAGCTCCCAGGTAGCCTCTGGGGCTGTGCCCTCCCTCATCCTTGCTCCTAAGCCATGTCTCATCCTGCCAGGTCTTGTTTGCTGACCAGGGGAAGATACAGTCAGACCGGTGCTTCATAACCCTGATTTTGCAGCTGTAAAAAAAGCTTCAAGAAAGAAAAGAGAAGCAGTCAGGAGCCGATTGCAACAGTCTAAGTGAGAGGTAAGGAAGACCACGCCAAGCCAGGATGGCTGGGCAGACATAGAAGGGAACGTACCACAAAGACGACCTAATCTGAACCCCTCATTTTACCAAGAGCCTACAAATGTTAGTTAACATCCAAAATGAGTCTCTGCCTCCAGAGCAACACTCTCCTTCTACAATGGACCAAAAGAATCAAATTCATAGGACACAGCAATGGCCTGCAAATGGGGTGGGGCGGAGGGAGAAGGAAAAGAAAAACGACAGGCTGCAGAGCCGAGTGATCAGGAGGGTGGCAGTGTCCTAGACAGAAAGAGAGGGGAAGTCAGGAAGAGAGACTCCATCTGACATGAAGAATCACTGACAATAAGAGAGAGATATGAGTGATAAAGCTCAAGAGGAAGACTGAGGCTCGATGTACCGATGTGGGGCTCCATCCCCAGACAATGGTTGGATCTGTGGGGACTGATGGTACCTCTGAGGGAGAATAGATAGAGACAAGAGCTGGTGTGTGGACAGCAGGGAAAAACAAGCTCATTGGCTCATGGCCAAGCGGGCCTGGATGGGACGTTCATGGCTGTACCTCTGCAGCTCCCACGTGCACACACACAAAACACACCGAGAGGCATGTTGGGATTTTCTTGAAGTCTCTGTGGTTCCATCAGCTTGTATGCCACCAGAGATGGCAAAAATGCCAATAGCAAGAGTAACAAAAGTGGCGGCTTTTACATGGTGATGTTTAAACGGAGGAAGCACTTTTCTATCTGTGCTCTACCCTAACACTCTGCGCTCAGGGCTACAGCTAGGACCATCTTTCATAAGTCAAGAAACACCCCAAATTTATCATTCTTTAGGCAATCTAGTGATAAGTCTCCCAGATCTGAGCTGCTATTGTGGAATGGTGACAGGAAGCCTTCATTTGGGACCACAGCTTTGTAAGGCGGAGTCAACCTCAGTGACACAGTGAGCCACTGAGGATGACTCTAGTAGAGCGCATTAAGTAGGCTTTGGAAAAGCCAATTACTCATTTGGAATCTGCTTTAGACACTCAAATTCTAAAAAGCCAGAAGGAGGGAAGTTGTGTGGAAGGGAAGGAAGGAAAGATGCACACTTTATCAAAGAAATAGGGAGAAGACTAAGAAAATACACACACACACACACACACACACACACACACACACACACACAGAGCCAGCATAGAAGGTCCAGGATACAATCTATTTTACAAAGCACCTAGGATACATGGAGCATCTCTCCTGGTCTAGCTCAAATATAGGCCCGGAAAACAAGGAATTGCATCAACAACAGTTCCCATGTTCCGTGTTCAACTGGCTGAGCCCAGCCTGCTGTGTTCAAGAAGACAAAATTATCCTTGCCTTCAAAACCCACATTAAAAGAGTAGTTTTATAAAAGGGATTAAAAAATAAGGCAAATGTTCATGGCAAAAACCAGCAGCTCCTTTTGCTCTGTAAAATAAAAATGGGAGCTGCATAATTTAACCTCAGAAAGGAGTTCACTTCCAGTCAGCGGGCAAACCATTACCCTTAGAAAGAAGGTAAATCAAACAATAAGAATGCCAGAGTACTGTGACAAAGGATCTGCCACTGGCTCCCATGTTCTTCCCCACCTCCATTTGGGGAATGAAACACCACACCCATTCCTGCTCCTCTATTATCTTTTGCACCCAAGAGCTCAGAAGCCAGTCACCAGAATCAAAGGGGTGAACTCAAGAGGGATGACAGAAGTCCTTCCAATTTGTCATAATTTGCACAAAGCACACAACCAAACCTTTCAAGCACTTTCCAATAGTTATTGTAAAGAAACTGATGATATTTTAAGGTAACAGCACCAATCAATCTTTGCTCTACATACAAAATCTGTGTGTGTCCAAGGCAACTGAAATTAAAGCTGAAGAACAACTGGGGAGAATAGCCCCCAAATACAAGGCAAGCCTCCACTTCAGTGCCAAGATTCTTGTCCTCACTTCCAAGAGGAAACAAATCTAAAAATTGGAATGGGAAGGGAAAAGGAGGCCAGAAGCACCTCCCACAAGCACTCTCCTCCTGGACCTGTATTTGCTAATTAAAAATCCACCCACCACAATCCTGAAAAGTTATTACAAACCATTTCCACATGAGACAGAGAAAGGAACCCTAGATGATAACAGAAATGGGGGGAGGGTCCTTCAACTAATGTAGAAAAATTTTTCATAAGCAAAAGTTATCTTAGTTCATATTTACAAGCAAAGACCTTTGCTACGATACAAA
>JAJPUD010016206.1:17732-34819 GCA_023553655.1 Myrmecobius fasciatus | reverse complement strand
AGACTTCTCTCTTCTCAGCAAAGTAGTGATCCAACACAGTTCTAATACATTTGGAATGGAAAATGCCATCCACATTACTCCATTAATAAATAAATATTAGTTATTAGGATAATAGAGTGGAATTCCTTAGTGATGATGAGAGGAAAGTATGAGCAATGGGTAGACAAGGGAAGCAAACTGTTCACTATTAGAGGATAGTGGAATACAGGTTTTCACTTTGTCCCCCTGCCTTTTTGTTGATAGGAAAGTAAGGCCAGAATGTTGGGGAACAAATCACAGAAGAAGAGAGGGAATGAATGTGGCAATTTAATTTTTCCCTCCAGTAAATAACAGAAGAAGAGAGGGAGTTGGGTACAAGCAAAAAGGAAATGATTTGGTAATATAATGAAGTTATCCTGAATGCCAAGAGAACAGGAGAAAGAAGATCTTACAATGAAATCTTGTGGGGGAAGAGGGAGTGGAAACTTTGGCAGAGCAGCCTCTACCAAATAAGGTCGGGCATCTCAGTATTACATTTCACTGAAGTAGGGTACAGAATGACAATATAGTTGTGTGGAAGAATGACTCAAACAAGAATAAGCAAAGAGAGAAAAATAAGAGAACATGAACCAGTCTCCAAAATATTGTTCCAGAACATTTTTTATTCCATCTTGCTATTGTCTCTCAGATTAAAATTCTTGAGAATTGTTTCAGGACTACCCTAAAAGAGGAAAGCAGTCACAAATCAGGTAAAATGACAATACTTTCTGCAAAGGAGCATTACAGATTAATGCCCCTGAAAGTAGCAGTTGTATTGTGCCCTCATTCTCAGAGTGTAAAGATGAGCAACAATTAAATTTGAATAGATTTTTCAAGGCAGAGTAGCAGTGTGGATAGAGACAGAATCTTCTATATAATATGTCCAATCAAATGGAGTTTAATATAATGGTATATCTTTTTTCCATAGATATAACTGTGATATAAAAATAAAACATAACATTTTTAAAAGAAAATTTTATGTGAAAATGGAGTAAAAGCCCAATTGTCTTATTTTAAATAATGACAAAGTCTATACTTGGTTCTAAGATATCAACCTTCCAGGCATTGAACATTCTTATTCAATAGCAAAAAGAAAACAAAACCAAATCCAAGGAAGATTATTCTTAGCAAACCATTATTCATTCAGTCCCCTCTGCCTTCAGGAAGCAGGGCTGCTGGATGATGCTTGGATTAGTATCAAGTGAAAGAATGACATATCATTAAATAAGAGAGCCACTTCTCCCTCAGGTTTTCACTTCAAAGAACTATTCATTCGGAAAACTTAGCTAGCCATGAGAAAGGTTAGCAAGTTCCTCAAAAGCATAAATATACTGCAAAGACCAAGTTGAAATGGACTTAAATGGATAATTCTGTCAGCTAAAATTTCCTGGAAGATTGACTGTAGTGTGTTTGGAAACATTGAACTGTTTTGGGTCAGAAGCTATTCTCAGCTATTTACCATTCATCAGCTATCTAGTGGGTTTTCAGAGACAGGCATTCAAAGTCTAGGGTCAGGATAATGGATCTTATAGGTTCATCACCAATTTTACACACACACACACACACACACACAAATATATATATATATATATATATATATACATATATAATGTATACAATGTACAATGCAACACAGTATGTAATGTATATAGCAAACTAATTGATTGCTAAGGCTATTCACATATACTTACACACACACTCTATTTTTTTTTCTGTCAGTCATACCTCCTGATACATCTACTCTCATAATAATCCCTCATTTTTCTATTACAGAACACTGTTATACATTTCATCTCCTTTGTTTTAATGAATCAAAAAGCATTTCAGTGCTTATATGCCAGGCACTTTGTTAAGTGCTGGGGATACAAATAGGAGCAGGCAAGAGAAGTTTCAGCCATCGAGCATTATCTATCATAATAGGAGAAGATGGCATATATGGAGTACTGTTAGAGAGAAGAATATTGAGATTAAGCAAAACAAGGTGAATGTTCACTAATGTGAGTCCAGATTCAATCTGAGCCTGAAGTCTAATTGAAGGAGAAAGATGGAAAATGAGAAGCAGGATATAACACATCTCTACTGTGTCTAGATTTCTTTATCCATTTGATCTATGCAACTTTTCTTTCTCAATTAAACTGTAAAACTTTTTGAAGGAAGGACTATGGCATATATATATATATATATATATATATATATATATATATTCATTAGCAAAATCCTTTTTGAGGAAGTTTGAACTTTTTCATGGCTTGAGATGAACTATTTTTCTTGGAGGGTTTGTATATATAGGAGCTTTGACTTTTTCTTCTGAGTGTGTGTTTTTGATTTTCCTACTCAGCACAATAACTTTCTATGGTCAGAATCTTTTTCTGTTGTCTGCTTTATTCTCCAGTCTATTACTGAGTTTTTAATTCTTTGCTAAAGAAAAGTTCCATTTCCAGGGTGGAAGGTGTGCTGTTCCCAAGCTGTTTTCAGAGATCCTTCTAAAATGTTGACCATAGGCAATCTTTTCTGCCCTGGAACTTTGAGGAGTGACTCCTTCTCCACTGTGACCACAAGTTCTAAACTCAGTGTTATTATTGAGATCTCCTGGGAGCTGAGGCCTCTGGAAGCTACTGGAGCCCATGCCCACTCTGATGTGCTGTTTTCCCAAGGCATATTCACCCTCTTGATAGACCTTTCCTGCCAACCTTACAAGTCATCTTTGGCATCTCTAAACTGAGAGGTGTGAAAACTGCCATTAATTCAGAGTCCCAAGGTCCATTCCTACTTAGATATCATGTGGGCTAAAGCATGGCTGGGTCTGTATGCTGGACTCCTAATCCTGGTGCTTGAGACATTTTCTGCTAACATTCTAAGTTGTATTTAGCTGAAAAAAATGTTCCACTCCATCTTTTTTGTGTTCTGACACTCTAAAATTTGTTTAGAGTCATTATTTAGAGGAATTTGGAGGCATCTGGGGAGAGTTGGATGAATCCCTGCCTTAAGTCTATCATCTTGGCTTTGCCTCAAGAACCTTATATTTTATCATGGATGGAATAGATGCTGTATTCTTAGACTTTACCTAGTCTAATCTTATTCCCTCCAACACCCCTAATAAATCTTGATCCTATACTAGCTAAAGTATACTTAGGTCAAATCTACTTGAGGTGAGGGAAATCTCAGAACAAGTTCAATGTCAAAGAGAATTCTATAAAAGCAGATGAAATGAATAGGGATGGTCTAAACCCCAAAGAAACCCTCAGAAGTGTTGTGCCCTTTGCATCCAGAGAAGGAGAAGCACAAGGATGACTTAAGGAAGAAGCAAAGAAACTTGTTTTCCTAGAGGAAACACCCCACCCTATGTCTACATCCTGGAGGAAAAGCCCTGTTCATTAGCTATAGATGTGGTCATAGTGCTTCTGCTTGAATATTCCTAGTAACAAGGGTCTCACTATTTCCTGAAGTATGGTACTACTCCATTTCTGGACAAATCTAACTGAAAGAATACTATTTATATTGATCCAGTGCTTATTTCCTATTAATTCCCCTAATTAGGAGCTTCCTAGAAACAACAACAAGTTTATCCCATCTTCCTATATTTGAATTCACTAGTCATGCATGTCTCTCTCTCCCAAAGCTTCTGTATTTGAGGTTAAGTACCCAATTTCTTCCAGTATTTCTGAAATAACATGGCTTCAACCTCTTTCACCACCTTCATTATCCTGTTCTGGATATGTTTCAGCTTGTCCCAGAGCCTAGATTATCTATTAAATGATAGATTGTATTTGAGTAATAGTGGATACTAAACCATCTGAACAACCAGTAACATATATGACTCTCAGTAATTCTAAATATCCTGACATGCCCTTGGAGGAAAAAACAATCGAAAGAAAATATTTCTTCATATGAGGAAGGGAAGAATCCTTTGCATTTTCATTTTTTGCTTGTTTGGGATGGCAGGAGAGCAGGGAGTGAGATATTTTTTTGTGTTGAACCTATTGGCCCACAGGTGCTGGATTGTGGAAGATGCATAAATTAGTCCAGCCCATCCTTCATTAGCAGGCTTTGCTATATACATCAGCTAGTCTCACTCTGGATGATTTGAGGATGGTTTTGCTGAAGATTCAGTTTTTCCTCCTCCTCCTTACATCCAAATGAATACAGCAATTTAATTTTTCCCTCCAGTAAATGACTAGTTGTAAAAACCTCTCTGCTAATGAATAACACAATAGCTTCATCTGCACACCCAATCATATAAGCACAGATACTCTCACACTCAACACCCATACACACACACACACACACACACACACACACACACACACACGTGTGTAGCTGTCTCTGCATCTGCATCATCACCATGAACTTTACAGGCATGAGCCCATAGCTCATATCATATAGAATTGCAATGGCCTTGCAAACAGAAAACACCCTGTGGATATTTTTTAACAGTGCAAAATGCTGGGGGGGTGAGTGGGAACTATGAAAATGTTTCTAGTTAGGATATAATTTCTTTATAGTATTGTAAATGAGAAAATGATCAGGCCGGCAGAGAATCCTCCCTTAACAAAGCACAATTCCATTGTAGTGGTTCCTATCCCATATGTTAATAGGATTTAGAGTTTGAAAGGGTCCTAGAGGTCTTTTAGTTCAACTGTCTTATTTTTCAAATGAGGCAACTGAGGCCCAGAGCAGTTAAATGAATTGCTTAAGTTTATGGAAGAGGTAAGAGAGAAAAGATTTGAATCCAGGTTTTCAGTCTCTGGGTCCAGTGAGCAACCCTCATCATCCCATCACGCTTTTTTAAAAAATGTACCACTTAGGATCATAAAAGCCTCCAGAGACTCTTCTCTTGTCCTTCAGCTGGGATGGCTTCTTGCCATATTTACCCCATTTCCCCAGGATTATACTTCAGGAATTAATATAGAGACAAATTGCTCCTCTGTGCATTGGCCTTCATCAATCCGTGAGGATTTACTGAGTGTCTGTGGTGTGTTCACTGAGCCCTACCAGGACCATATGAAACTATAAAAGCAGATGAGACTATAAAAACAGAGTCCTTTGACCTCTAAGACTTCATAGCAGAGCTGGGGAAAGTAGTCTAGCACACATGAAAAACCATGGATCCTGGAAGATGATATAATTAAGTGTTAAATTGTGCTGTCCAGACAGTAAGGGCTTGAAGGGCTCAAAGAGAAGCTATTCAAGAAAGGCTTCACATAGGAAGCAGAATTTCATCTAGACTTTAAAGGAAGGGAAGGTTTTATTAACCTAATTTAGAATGTAAGTTCCTTGACAGCAGGGATTGTTTCTTCCTTTATATTATTTTATTCTTTTTATGTATTCCCTGAATCTAACACATGGTAGGCATTTAATACATATTAGTATCTAGTAGATATATAATTACTAGAATCTTGGGGGTATACAATAAATCACTAATACCTAGTAAATACTTAATATATACTAACATCTAGTAGGCACTTAATTAATTCTTGTTCATTTATTTACTGTTAAATTCCTTAATCTATGTTCAATACTTAAAGAGAGCATAAATACCTAACAATAGAAATCAAAAACAATAGAAAGAAAAAAGACAAGTTCTAAATGGTGTCCCAAGGTCTGCCTTTTAGTTTCTACTCTATCATTTATTAGCTGTGACTTTCAGCAAAACACTTAGCTTCTTGTGCAATATTTCCCAACCTACAAAGTGGGAATCTCTCCCAACTGTCTCAAAAGGATATGATGAGAAAGAAATAAAATAACATACATAAAAAATTGCAATGAACTATATAAATATCTATTGTTATTGTTCCTCAGTCATGTGCAACTCTTTGTGATCCCATTTGGGATTTTCCTGGCAAAGACACGAGTGGTTTGTTATTTTCTTCTCCAACTTAATTTACCCATGAAGAATTGAGACAAACAGGGTTAAGTGACTTGTTCAGGGTGACACAACTAGTAAATTCCTGAGACTAGATTTCAACTCAGGAAGATGAGTCTTCCTAATTCCAGGCCTAGCACTCTATCCACTGTGCCATCTAAGAAATCATTATAGTCATTAAGAGATAAATTCCTTCTTCCCCACACACAAAAAACAATTAACTGAGTTTTTTTGGAGAGAAATGGAAAGGAAGGGCAGAAGGAAAATGGAAAGGAAAGAAGAAAGAGGAGAGGAAAGGAGTATGGATAAACTTGGAATCTGAAAGATCTGAGTTAGGTCCTGCTAAGAAATTATAAGCTGTGTGTGACATTAGGCAAGAAATTGTATTCTTTCAGTTTCAGTTTCATCTGTAAAATAGAGATAATATTACTACCTTTCTCACAGGATTTTTGTTAGGAGTTCCAACCAAATGAAATATACACATTGTGTAAGCCTTAAAGGGCTATAATGATGGTAGTTATTAAGCTTATTAATATTCAGCAATACAAACAGCATCCCCTCCCCCCAATCTCCATCCTAGTCCAACAGATCTGCCCATGAATAGCATTCCCTCCATCCCTTCAAAGCCTAATCCATGTGTTTCAGATACCTTCCATTCTCTCCTTTGCCTTATAGAATGCCTTTCTACCTTTCTAGAATAGCTCAAGTTTTCCTCTTCTTCCATGACTTCATTCCTGATCTTCCCACACTTGACAGTGCTCTGTTTCTTCTGGAAGTACTCTGTACTGTTTTGAATATAATTAGCATTTCTTTATAGTTCCATTATATCCCCAAATAGGATGCAATTTCCTTTAGTGTGGGAGCTGTTTCATTCTTGCCATTGTATACCCAGAGTCCTGATTCAGTTTTAAAGGGGTGGAGGGTACCCTAGATATATCTTTTATTATTGTGAGGAACTTCTAGGTCAGAATCCCCCTCTGCTAATGCAGCTTAGCAACTTATTGTAATTTTAGAAATTAAGAGGTTAAGTGTATCTTGCCCATTGTCACACAATTAGTTTAGGCCAGGATCTCAGGTCTTCTTGGTACCATGATTCATTCTTTCTTCACCATGCCAAGCTATCTTTCATGTCTGCCACTTAGTAAGTATACAAGTTTACTGAATTGAATTGTACTGAAAGGACATCGTTCTTTCTTCTCCCCTCCAATCCTAACTTCTAGTCTACCTTTATTTCATCTAGTGACCACCATATACTATAGGAGAAAATGGAGTGATTAGGGGAAAATACCTATACTGATGACACCATCCTATACTATGATGTAGTCTCTCTATTTCCTTTCCAATGCATTTATTTTATTGCCTGGAAATGTGCAATTAGGGGGACCTTATTGTTTCCATCAATTTCAATCCATGCTTTTCAAGGCTGACTGTTGATAACCCAAGCAGGTCTATTATTCCAAAGAAAATTAAGGTGATATATTCCCCCTGTCTCACAATCATACCTGTCATAAATTCCAAACAGCAAATAGAAATTCAGTCATTACCTACCAGAGGTGCTTTATTGTAGGCACTCTCTTTATTTTTTGAGAGTATATAAAATGAAGAGAATGTGGGTCTGCAATAGCATATATATGGCGGCAAATACATTGGGTATTGATTATTTGTTACCTCCAGATATTACACAATATGTCGACGTGTCAATTTATCCTGTTCTCTGGGACTACTTATTGATGCAAGAGTTGAGGAACGAAACCAAAAGCTCCTAGATTACTTAAAATATTTTTCCTCCCCTGGCCAAGCAACATTTTATTTTTTTCAGATCAATGTGTCAGGAATGAAAAATAGTGCCATCCATCTGCAACAAACATTTTTTATGGCCTTCAATTGCTGAAATATTTGCCAAAGCTGTGTAAGTTCTGGATAGAAGAAAGAGGAAGAGTCAGTGAATCAACTTGGTGATAACCCTTCTGTTGAAAAGGTTCATGTTCACAAAAGAAGCCTAAGGAAATCAACAGGGTAACAGGGAATTCGGAGTCAAATGTGGCAACACTCAGAGAGGTACAAAGCCTTCTGTGTGAGAACTCTTCAGTCGGCTCTCAAACAAACATCTTTTCATCTTTTTTCAAAAATGGAGTTAGATGATAAATAGATGTTTAGGAAAGAGGTGGAAGTTATTGGGTGAGTGAGGGAAATTTGTTGTTGTGCTTGATGATGTTCCTGTTTTTATTAGTCCTTTGTTCTTGAAGAGCCAATGACATCATGAGAATAATCTCTTGACTCTCTGTGAATTGGATTTGAGCAAGGCAGATCTGTTCCAGTTCATAAGCCTCACTCTCTGTTCCAGAACTATCAAAGTTATAAATTCACATCAAAATTATTTTAATATATATTTAGTGAATGTCTTCTGTGTACCCAGAACTATGCTAGAGGCTAAAGTCAGTCAATGAATATTTATTAAGTACCAGACACAGTTCTACACATTGGGGAGAAAAGAAAGGTCAAAGACAATTCTTGTTCTCAAGGAGCTCACAGTCTAATGAGGAGACAATATGTAAACAACTCTACACAAACACATTATTTACAGGATAAATTGGAAATTATCCGCACAGAGAATTCACTAGAATTAAAGGGATCTAGAAAGATTTCCTGTAGAATGTGAGGTATTGTCTGGGACTTTAAGAAAGTCTATAAGCATAGATGAGGAGAGAGAGACCTTTCCAGCTATGAGTGATAGCTAGTGAAAATATCTGGAATTAAGAGATAGAGTGTCTTGTTCATGTAACTGCAAGGACATCAGTGTCACTGGATCTCAGAGTATGTTGGGACTGGGAGTGGGAAAATATAAGAAGAATTGAAAAGAGCCACAAATAATAAAGAATTTTGAACACCAAACAGAAGATTCTATATCACATATTTGAGGTGATAAGGAGCCACTGGAATTTATTGAGGAGGGAGATGTCATTGTCAGGCCTACATTTTAAGATGACTTTAAGAAGATTGAACATTCATTTGGAGATTTCCAAAATGTGGTTGGAAATATGAAAATAAGGTCAGAAAACAAGTTAGGGCTGGATATGTAAATTTGAGATCCATCAACAAAGAGATGGTTTGTTTCCTTTTATTTTAGGTCCTCACCTATAATTTTAATCAGTGATGAGCAAAACACTGTGTCTTAAAGAATTACCTGAACCACTGAAAGATTAAGTGACTTGCCCAGAATCATTCTGCCAGAATGTATCTGAGACAGGATTTGATCAGTTCCTTCTGATTCCAAAGTCAAGTCTTTATCTTGCCTACAATGCTTCTTTTTATGCTCAAGCTAAATCTTTCCCATGGCATCCACTCTCTATTCCTTTCTTGTCTTCCTAGTTCAAAGTCATTATCTATTATTTACCACACTATGCCTTTAAAAAAAACAATACTGCATGATTGGTGAATGTCGAAATCCAATGGTTTATAATTCAAGGAGAGCTGTGGAAACATCACTGTGAAGGATGGCAGGAGTACAGTTGGAGTGTTAACCCATCTGTTGGGAATTTGCCAGTTCAGAACATATCCTTCGGAGTGACATTATAGGGCTTGCTCTCTGTCTTATAATACAAGTGATAAGAAATCGGTGTGAGTTCTCAGTATCAGTAATTCATCAACAGTAACACATGGCAAAGCTTTTTTGTCATTTCTCAAAAGAGTTCATTTTCCAAATGTATTAACTACCTCAATGTCATATGAAAATGGAAACAAACTTAGTACTTGCTAAAATTGATGTGATGTATTTCCACTCACAAGAACTTCTGGGAGGAGAGGAAATCTTATATCAGTGTTTAAATACTGTTTACCTAGATTCCCTTGAAAAATTCACAGGGAATATAATTGATAATGTGGAAAAGGTTTGATGATTTGTATAACTGTCATATTACTGTAGCTATTTAGCTTGTGAAGATGTTGGAGGTATAGAAAGTAACAGAAATTAGTAACTAAGAAATAGGAAAGATCTACCTTGGAATGCATTTGATTCAATTTGATGAAATTTGACAAGTATTATGAGCCTATGATCATAAGTCACTATTGCAAGTGATTTTTGTCATTATTTGAAGATGAATACAATACAATATCTACCCTCAAAGGCATCTAGGTTGCACACTGGATAAAATATGAGTCCTGGAGTCAGGAAGATGTGCATTTAAATTTGGCCTCAAATACTTATTAGCTGTGGGACCTTGGGAAAGTCACTTAATCATGTTTGCCTCAGTTTTCTCATCTGTAAAATGAGCTAGAGAAAGCAATAGCAAACCACTTCAGTATTATTGCCAAGAAAATGTCAAATGGGATAGTCAGATACAACCACAATGAATAATAATTAATTAATTAATTGAGGACTAATAAATACTACATTTTATCAATCCTTGTTGCTGAAAATTTTTTAAAATTTATCTGATTCCTCCCCATTTTTGCAAAAATGGGGAGTTTGAGTATAGAACACCATATATAGATATATATATATATTGTTTTTCAATATATTGTTTAGTTACACTGAACTTTTATTTTTTTTCCTTTTCTTTATTCTTTCTTATACAAGATGGTTCTCTAGGAAATGTGGTTTGGAGGAGAGAGATACAGTGGGAAATGGAAGTGATATAAAACAAAAGATATCAGTATTTTTAAATTTTATTCTGAAACGGTTATAGTTTAATGGATGGAAAGCTATCCTTTGAGCCAAGACCCAGAAACATATCCTGCCTCCAACACATGTTTCTGAATAGCTCTGTATAAGTCACTTAAAATTTTTTAGTAGTAGAGACAATTCTAAGGCTACTATTGCAGTGAAGGTGCTGACCATCACTAGCAGAGGAAGTCTCCTCATCCTAGAGTTCCTTATATCAGTGAATCTGTCTCTATCTCTATTATCATCACATCAACATTTAAGAGATAGTGTTCAAAAATTTTGTTCTTGGCACTGGACTTAGGTTTAAAAAATAAAATAAATGGTTTCTTGTCTTAGTGGAGAATATAGAAAATGATTTTCTATGTCTTTTATGATTAAGGCTCATGTAATTCCTTATCATCCTCTTGTGCATCATCTGCAGGTCTGTAAGGATAGATGGTTTTCCCAGGAGTTTTGTCAAGATTGACAGGTTTGAAAAATGAGACCTTTGTTGAAGAGGCCTCTCTATGTAGAGAGTAGACATTCTTGCTGACTCCACATTTGGGAATTTCATGATGACTGCTTGATGAGATATGAACGGGTATTCAAGGTTACTGGTGATTGATTGCATCATGGCATTTGAAAAATGATTGTTTTTTGGGTCATGAGCCATGTATATCTCAGCCACAGCCCTAGGCCTGGGTTTTAAAAGGGAACAGAGAGAACCAAAGCTGAAACAAAGAAAATCCAGTGCAAAGAATACAGACCTCATTTTCCTGGATATAAGGTGAGATTCTTTTTTTTAAAGCTTTTTATTTGTGTAACATATGTATGGGTAGTTCCCCAGCATTGATCTTTACAAAGCTTTCCATCACAAATTTTACCCCCAGCCCCCTCCCCTCCCCTAGATGGCAGGAAGTCTACTACATGTTAATAATGTTGAAATGCTTGACAAGTTATAAAAGAAAAATCCTATCTACAAGAAAAAAAAAGAAATCAGAGAAAGGCAACACAATGCAAGCAAATGTCAATAGAGATCATGAAAATATTACATTGTGGTCCATATTTCATATCCCTCTCTCTGGGTGTATATGGTTTTCTTCAGTGAACAATTGGAACTGGTTTGAGACAATTCTTTGTTGCAGAGAGCCACGTCCATCAGAATTGATCATCCTGTAATACTGTTGTTGCTGTGTATGATGATCTCCTGGTTCTGCTCGTTTCACTCAGCATCAGTTCATGCAAGTCCCTCCAGGCCTCTCTGAAATCGTCCTGCTGGTTGTTTCTTACAGAACAATAATATTCCATAACATTCATATACCATAATTTATTCAGCCACTCTCCAATTGATGGGCAACCCTTCAGTTTCCAGTTTCTAGCCACTACAAAAAGGGCTGCCGCAAACATTTTTGCACATGTGGGTCCCTTTCCCTCCTCTAAGATCTCTTTGGGATATAGGTCCAGTAGAAACACTGCTGGGTCAAAGGGTATGCACAGTTTGACAACTTTTTGAGCATAGCTCCAAATTGCTCTCATGAATGGTTGGATCCATTCACAGTTCCACCAACAATGTATTAGTGTCCCAGTTTTCCCACATCCCCTCCAACATTCATCGTTATCTTTTCCTGTCATTTTAGCCAATCTGACAGGTGTGTAGTGGTACCTCAGAGTTGTGTTAATTTGCATTTCTCTGATCAATAGTGATTTGGAGCAACTTTTCATATGACTAGAGATGGTTTTAATTTCATCATCATCTGAAAATTGTCTGTTCATATCCCTTGACCACTTATCTATTGAAGAGTGGCTTGAATTCTTATATATATGAGACAATTCTCTATATATTTTAGAAATGAGGCCTTTATCAGAACCATTAAATGTAAAGATGATTTCCCAATCTGATGCCTCCCTCCTAATCTTGTCTGCATTTGTTTTATTTGTACAGAAACTTTTTAACTTAATATAATAAAAATTATCCATCTGGTGTTCAATTAGGAGTTCCAGGTCTTCTTTGGACATAAATTTATTCCATCTCCACAGGTCTGAGAGATAAACTATATTACATTCCTCTAACTTGCTTACAAAGTCCCTCTTTATATCTAGATCATGAACCCATTTAGATCTTATCTTGGTATGTGGTGTTAGGTATGGGTCAAGCCCTAATTTCTTCCACACTAGTTTCCAATTTTCCCAGCAGTTTTTGCCGAATAGTGAGTATTTATCCCAAAAGCTGGGGTCTTTGGGTTTATCGAACACTAGATTGTTAAGATTATTGCCTAGGTTGTCCTGATAATCTATCCTGTGCCACTGATCGACTGCTCTATTTCTTAGCCAGTACCAAACGGTTTTGATGACTGCTGCTTTATAATATAGTTTTAGATCTGGTACAGCAAGGCCACCTTCATCTGCCTTTTTTTTCATTAATCCCCTTGAAATCCTTGACCTTTTGTTCTTCCAAATGAACTTTGCTACTATTTTTTCTAGATCTGTAAAATAAGGTGAGATTCTAAAGCAAACCAAGTCCTTTAAAAATCCAGAAAGGCCCAGGAAAAACTGCATAGAATGAGACACAATATCTATATATCCCTAATCTATATATCCAGTAATCATCTTTCTCGTCATCTCCAAGACTGTATTTACATTTGTTTGATAGATGAAACCAACGAAGTTCCAATAGGCTTCTCAAAACCAATATGCTAAAATGAAAACATTTTATTTCTCCCCAAAGCTATCTCTCCTGTAATCATTCAATTTTGGGCAAGAGCATCACCATCCTACTTGTAACCCTGGTTTATAACCTTGGAGTGATTTTTCACTGTCTCCTCTCCCTTACTTTTCACAATCAATTCTTGTCTTGTCATTTCTAGCTCTGCAAAATCCCTCATCGGTCTCCCCCTTTCTATTTACACACCATTTACACTCTCACATCATTTACACTATTTCGGATACTCATCATCTCTCATCTGTACTATTATCATATGCTTCTATTAGGTTTCCCTGATTGTTATCTCTTCCCATTTAAATTTATCCTCCACAAAGCTGTCAAATTGATACTCCTAAAAGACAATGCTGACTATATCAATTCCCTATTCAAATATATTCTGTGGTTCCCTATTACCTCTTGGATGAAAAAGAAATACTTAGGTTGGCATTTATGCTCTTCAGCAACAGGAATCTCAATCACTTTTTCTGTCTTACTTTATAAACATCTATGTCATCCCCCAGCTTTGTAAATTTCAGTAGCTCCCTAGCTAGAATTAAACTGTTTGGCATGTAAAGTCCTTTACAACCTGACTCAAATACATCTTTTTAGGCTTAATATACATTAATATCCTTCACATATTCTATGATTCAACCAAAATGGTCTTCTTACAGAATAGATGATGAAAATCTCTTAGTGACCACTATCTTCTTTCTACTCTTCTTTCTCCTCCTCTTCTTCTTATTTTAGATTATTTCTTTTAGATTTTCTTTTTATTTGAGACAAAAGAGTAGCATAAACCATTACCAAGATAGCCCAGGAGGAATAAAATGGTCTGACTTACCCAACAGTCTGATTAATTAAGTGCTACCATATGTGTTATGTTACATACAGAGGATCCGAGATTTCAAAGAATTCATAATTAGACTATACTTACCATTAAGTCAATATTGAACATGAATGCAAATCTTTATTCATAATTCAGAAAGTGCATCAGGATTTCTCAGACCCTCAGAAGCAATCGTTGGATAGTAGATACATGGAAGGGCTAGCTGATAGAGATTTCAGAATCACAGATGAATCAAATCTTGTGCTGGAAAATTTTTTTAATTGCTGCTGTTGTTTTTCCCTAGAAATGTGTGTGTGAAACAACTGGAGAATCCTCCAGTTTTAAAAAAAAAGCTTTAAAACACTAAAATTACCCAAAATGATCTATTCAATCAAAAAAATAATTATTCTATCCCTTGAAAGAAACAACTTTAAAGAATGTATAAACATATGGGCATACACACAAACACACACACACACACACACACACACACACACACACACCACAGAATGATTGTACTACCAAGCTGTTTAACTTTTAAAATCACATATGTGACCTGCCAACTGGTTTTACAAACTGTCCCAGTAGACAGATGGTCTCTGGTAACCAACTCAATGGTATGACCACACAACAAATTCCACAGGTAACATAAACTGACTAGTTGTTTATATGGTTGCCCTTCTCCCCTAAGATCTTAAGGATGCCAGTAAACAAAACTGTTAAGAAAGTTAAGAGTCTTCCTACCCAATATCTTATGAGAATATATTCCAATTTTTCCTGCAAAGGCACTACCATATCCCAGGATCTCATATTTTTAAAACAATATTTTAATAGATTTATTCACTGTTTGTGGCATCTCTTTTTGTAGTGGCTAAAAACTAGAAACTGAATGGATACCCATCAATTGGAGAGTGGTTGAATAAATTATGGTATATGAATGTTATGGAATATTATTGCTCTGTAAAAAATGACCAGCAGGATGATTTCAGAGAGGCCTGGAGAGACTTGCATGAACTGATGCTGAGTGAAACGAGCAGAACCAGGAGATCATTATACACAGCAACAACAATACTATATGAGGATTAGTTGTAATGGACATGACTCTCTTCAACAATGAAATGCTTCAAACCAGTTCCAATTGTTCGGTGAAGAGAGCCATATACACCCAGAGAGAGGGATGTGAAATGTGGACCACAACATAACATTTTCATGCTCTCTATTGAGGTTTGCTTGCATTGTATTTCCTTTATCGGATTATTGTTTCTTGTAGATACGATTTCTCCTGCACAAAAAAAAAAAAAAATGATGCAATAACTATACATATATTCGATTTCTTAAGTATTCTAACATAATTATCATGTACTGGATATCCTGCCATCTAGGGGAGGCTTGGGGAGCAGGGGGGAAAATTTGTAACAGAAAGCTTTGTAAGGGTTAATGTTTAAGAATTACCCATACATATGTTTTGCAAATAAAAAGTATTAATAAATAAAAAAATAGATTTATTCACTCTTCCAATAAATCTCACACATTTAGAAATATCTTTCAAAGACATTGAAAAGCTTCTGCATACCAAATAATAATAATACATTTGGGATAAGAAAGGCCGTCATGTGGTGAAAATATTTTTTAATGAAGCATATCTCTCATTATAGTCTGATATCCAAGATATATAGACAACTGATAGAAATGCCTTAAGAATAAAAGACATTATCCAAAAGATAAATGATCAAAGGATGTGGACAACTATTCTCAAAAGAATGGAAAATTGTTCACAACTATGTGAAATAATACTCCAAATTAATAACTCTAAAAGAAATGGAAATTAAGCAACAAACAGTCACATCCAGTGATTTGGCAAAGATGAACAAAAAGTGGAATAATAAATGTTGGAAGACTTGTGGAAAGACAAACATATTTAAGCTTTATTGTTGAATTGGGCATTTGTGCATCCATTCTATAATTTGGAATTATTCAAATAAAATTAGTAAGTGTCTATGTCTTTTTTACCCAGAGATGCCACTGCAAGGCATATGCCTGAAAAAGTACACTGCCTTAGAAAGACATCTTAATATATACTAAAATATTTAAATCATTTGTGTGTGTGTGTGTATGTATATATATATATATATATATATACATATATATATAAGCAAATAACTAGAACTAAAGTAGGAAGCCATTGATTATGGAATGACACAATAAATTGCCTCTTCTAATCCCTCTTAATTCTAGTGCCCTCTCTCCTTATTTCCTTTTTATCCTGTATAAATATATATATATATGTGTGTGTGTATAATTATATACAATATATGTTATATATTACATATATATATATATTGTTTATTCTCCTATTAAACTATAAGATCTGTGAGTGCAAGAAATGAATTTTGCTTTTTGTTTTTGTACTTCCAAGAACTTAACACAGTACTTGGCACATATAGTATTTAATAAAATGTTATTGACTAAAAAGAATTTTTTTTAAATTTGAAAATTTAAAAAAACAAACAAAAATGTTATTAACTAACTGTACATGAATATAATGGAACATTACTATGCTATGAGAAAAAACAAACATGATGAGTACAAAGAAGTATAGAAAGCTTTTTAAAGGGATATAAGTAGATCCAAGAAGATAATATTCTAAATGACTATATCAATGTAAGTTGAAAGAATAAATGCCAAAATATATTTGGAAATGAATATTATAAAATTTTAAAAGATCAAGCTTATCCTAGAAATACAAGAAGATAAATCCTGCTTTGTCTTTGAAGAGAAGGGGGGCCACATAAGTGGAACATTACAAATATCAGATTTTTTGATATATTGATTGTTTTTTCTAATTTTTTTTTTCACTTTTAAAAAATGTTACAAATGATAGTTCATTATACAGGGGAAAGGAAGGAATACAAGGGGAAATGCACATCATCCAAAAATAAAACATCAATCAAGTGTTTCTAAATTTATTCTATTTTTCTCAATTATATGTAAAAGTATTTTAACCTTCATCTTTTAAAAAATTTTAAATTTAAAATTC
>JAJPUD010016205.1:17731-34820 GCA_023553655.1 Myrmecobius fasciatus | reverse complement strand
AGACTTCTCTCTTCTCAGCAAAGTAGTGATCCAACACAGTTCTAATAGATTTGGAATGGAAAATGCCATCCACATTACTCCATTAATAAATAAATATTAGTTATTAGGATAATAGAGTGGAATTCCTTAGTGATGATGAGAGGAAAGTATGAGCAATGGGTAGACAAGGGAAGCAAACTGTTCACTATTAGAGGATAGTGGAATACAGGTTTTCACTTTGTCCCCCTGCCTTTTTGTTGATAGGAAAGTAAGGCCAGAATGTTGGGGAACAAATCACAGAAGAAGAGAGGGAATGAATGTGGCAATTTAATTTTTCCCTCCAGTAAATAACAGAAGAAGAGAGGGAGTTGGGTACAAGCAAAAAGGAAATGATTTGGTAATATAATGAAGTTATCCTGAATGCCAAGAGAACAGGAGAAAGAAGATCTTACAATGAAATCTTGTGGGGGAAGAGGGAGTGGAAACTTTGGCAGAGCAGCCTCTACCAAATAAGGTCGGGCATCTCAGTATTACATTTCACTGAAGTAGGGTACAGAATGACAATATAGTTGTGTGGAAGAATGACTCAAACAAGAATAAGCAAAGAGAGAAAAATAAGAGAACATGAACCAGTCTCCAAAATATTGTTCCAGAACATTTTTTATTCCATCTTGCTATTGTCTCTCAGATTAAAATTCTTGAGAATTGTTTCAGGACTACCCTAAAAGAGGAAAGCAGTCACAAATCAGGTAAAATGACAATACTTTCTGCAAAGGAGCATTACAGATTAATGCCCCTGAAAGTAGCAGTTGTATTGTGCCCTCATTCTCAGAGTGTAAAGATGAGCAACAATTAAATTTGAATAGATTTTTCAAGGCAGAGTAGCAGTGTGGATAGAGACAGAATCTTCTATATAATATGTCCAATCAAATGGAGTTTAATATAATGGTATATCTTTTTTCCATAGATATAACTGTGATATAAAAATAAAACATAACATTTTTAAAAGAAAATTTTATGTGAAAATGGAGTAAAAGCCCAATTGTCTTATTTTAAATAATGACAAAGTCTATACTTGGTTCTAAGATATCAACCTTCCAGGCATTGAACATTCTTATTCAATAGCAAAAAGAAAACAAAACCAAATCCAAGGAAGATTATTCTTAGCAAACCATTATTCATTCAGTCCCCTCTGCCTTCAGGAAGCAGGGCTGCTGGATGATGCTTGGATTAGTATCAAGTGAAAGAATGACATATCATTAAATAAGAGAGCCACTTCTCCCTCAGGTTTTCACTTCAAAGAACTATTCATTCGGAAAACTTAGCTAGCCATGAGAAAGGTTAGCAAGTTCCTCAAAAGCATAAATATACTGCAAAGACCAAGTTGAAATGGACTTAAATGGATAATTCTGTCAGCTAAAATTTCCTGGAAGATTGACTGTAGTGTGTTTGGAAACATTGAACTGTTTTGGGTCAGAAGCTATTCTCAGCTATTTACCATTCATCAGCTATCTAGTGGGTTTTCAGAGACAGGCATTCAAAGTCTAGGGTCAGGATAATGGATCTTATAGGTTCATCACCAATTTTACACACACACACACACACACACACAAATATATATATATATATATATATATATACATATATAATGTATACAATGTACAATGCAACACAGTATGTAATGTATATAGCAAACTAATTGATTGCTAAGGCTATTCACATATACTTACACACACACTCTATTTTTTTTTCTGTCAGTCATACCTCCTGATACATCTACTCTCATAATAATCCCTCATTTTTCTATTACAGAACACTGTTATACATTTCATCTCCTTTGTTTTAATGAATCAAAAAGCATTTCAGTGCTTATATGCCAGGCACTTTGTTAAGTGCTGGGGATACAAATAGGAGCAGGCAAGAGAAGTTTCAGCCATCGAGCATTATCTATCATAATAGGAGAAGATGGCATATATGGAGTACTGTTAGAGAGAAGAATATTGAGATTAAGCAAAACAAGGTGAATGTTCACTAATGTGAGTCCAGATTCAATCTGAGCCTGAAGTCTAATTGAAGGAGAAAGATGGAAAATGAGAAGCAGGATATAACACATCTCTACTGTGTCTAGATTTCTTTATCCATTTGATCTATGCAACTTTTCTTTCTCAATTAAACTGTAAAACTTTTTGAAGGAAGGACTATGGCATATATATATATATATATATATATATATATATATATATTCATTAGCAAAATCCTTTTTGAGGAAGTTTGAACTTTTTCATGGCTTGAGATGAACTATTTTTCTTGGAGGGTTTGTATATATAGGAGCTTTGACTTTTTCTTCTGAGTGTGTGTTTTTGATTTTCCTACTCAGCACAATAACTTTCTATGGTCAGAATCTTTTTCTGTTGTCTGCTTTATTCTCCAGTCTATTACTGAGTTTTTAATTCTTTGCTAAAGAAAGGTTCCATTTCCAAGGTGGAAGGTGTGCTGTTCCCAAGCTGTTTTCAGAGATCCTTCTAAAATGTTGACCATAGGCAATCTTTTCTGCCCTGGAACTTTGAGGAGTGACTCCTTCTCCACTGTGACCACAAGTTCTAAACTCAGTGTTATTATTGAGATCTCCTGGGAGCTGAGGCCTCTGGAAGCTACTGGAGCCCATGCCCACTCTGATGTGCTGTTTTCCCAAGGCATATTCACCCTCTTGATAGACCTTTCCTGCCAACCTTACAAGTCATCTTTGGCATCTCTAAACTGAGAGGTGTGAAAACTGCCATTAATTCAGAGTCCCAAGGTCCATTCCTACTTAGATATCATGTGGGCTAAAGCATGGCTGGGTCTGTATGCTGGACTCCTAATCCTGGTGCTTGAGACATTTTCTGCTAACATTCTAAGTTGTATTTAGCTGAAAAAAATGTTCCACTCCATCTTTTTTGTGTTCTGACACTCTAAAATTTGTTTAGAGTCATTATTTAGAGGAATTTGGAGGCATCTGGGGAGAGTTGGATGAATCCCTGCCTTAAGTCTATCATCTTGGCTCTGCCTCAAGAACCTTATATTTTATCATGGATGGAATAGATGCTGTATTCTTAGACTTTACCTAGTCTAATCTTATTCCCTCCAACACCCCTAATAAATCTTGATCCTATACTAGCTAAAGTATACTTAGGTCAAATCTACTTGAGGTGAGGGAAATCTCAGAACAAGTTCAATGTCAAAGAGAATTCTATAAAAGCAGATGAAATGAATAGGGATGGTCTAAACCCCAAAGAAACCCTCAGAAGTGTTGTGCCCTTTGCATCCAGAGAAGGAGAAGCACAAGGATGACTTAAGGAAGAAGCAAAGAAACTTGTTTTCCTAGAGGAAACACCCCACCCTATGTCTACATCCTGGAGGAAAAGCCCTGTTCATTAGCTATAGATGTGGTCATAGTGCTTCTGCTTGAATATTCCTAGTAACAAGGGTCTCACTATTTCCTGAAGTATGGTACTACTCCATTTCTGGACAAATCTAACTGAAAGAATACTATTTATATTGATCCAGTGCTTATTTCCTATTAATTCCCCTAATTAGGAGCTTCCTAGAAACAACAACAAGTTTATCCCATCTTCCTATATTTGAATTCACTAGTCATGCATGTCTCTCTCTCCCAAAGCTTCTGTATTTGAGGTTAAGTACCCAATTTCTTCCAGTATTTCTGAAATAACATGGCTTCAACCTCTTTCACCACCTTCATTATCCTGTTCTGGATATGTTTCAGCTTGTCCCAGAGCCTAGATTATCTATTAAATGATAGATTGTATTTGAGTAATAGTGGATACTAAACCATCTGAACAACCAGTAACATATATGACTCTCAGTAATTCTAAATATCCTGACATGCCCTTGGAGGAAAAAACAATCGAAAGAAAATATTTCTTCATATGAGGAAGGGAAGAATCCTTTGCATTTTCATTTTTTGCTTGTTTGGGATGGCAGGAGAGCAGGGAGTGAGATATTTTTTTGTGTTGAACCTATTGGCCCACAGGTGCTGGATTGTGGAAGATGCATAAATTAGTCCAGCCCATCCTTCATTAGCAGGCTTTGCTATATACATCAGCTAGTCTCACTCTGGATGATTTGAGGATGGTTTTGCTGAAGATTCAGTTTTTCCTCCTCCTCCTTACATCCAAATGAATACAGCAATTTAATTTTTCCCTCCAGTAAATGACTAGTTGTAAAAACCTCTCTGCTAATGAATAACACAATAGCTTCATCTGCACACCCAATCATATAAGCACAGATACTCTCACACTCAACACCCATACACACACACACACACACACACACACACACACACACACACGTGTGTAGCTGTCTCTGCATCTGCATCATCACCATGAACTTTACAGGCATGAGCCCATAGCTCATATCATATAGAATTGCAATGGCCTTGCAAACAGAAAACACCCTGTGGATATTTTTTAACAGTGCAAAATGCTGGGGGGGGGTGAGTGGGAACTATGAAAATGTTTCTAGTTAGGATATAATTTCTTTATAGTATTGTAAATGAGAAAATGATCAGGCCGGCAGAGAATCCTCCCTTAACAAAGCACAATTCCATTGTAGTGGTTCCTATCCCATATGTTAATAGGATTTAGAGTTTGAAAGGGTCCTAGAGGTCTTTTAGTTCAACTGTCTTATTTTTCAAATGAGGCAACTGAGGCCCAGAGCAGTTAAATGAATTGCTTAAGTTTATGGAAGAGGTAAGAGAGAAAAGATTTGAATCCAGGTTTTCAGTCTCTGGGTCCAGTGAGCAACCCTCATCATCCCATCACGCTTTTTTAAAAAATGTACCACTTAGGATCATAAAAGCCTCCAGAGACTCTTCTCTTGTCCTTCAGCTGGGATGGCTTCTTGCCATATTTACCCCATTTCCCCAGGATTATACTTCAGGAATTAATATAGAGACAAATTGCTCCTCTGTGCATTGGCCTTCATCAATCCGTGAGGATTTACTGAGTGTCTGTGGTGTGTTCACTGAGCCCTACCAGGACCATATGAAACTATAAAAGCAGATGAGACTATAAAAACAGAGTCCTTTGACCTCTAAGACTTCATAGCAGAGCTGGGGAAAGTAGTCTAGCACACATGAAAAACCATGGATCCTGGAAGATGATATAATTAAGTGTTAAATTGTGCTGTCCAGACAGTAAGGGCTTGAAGGGCTCAAAGAGAAGCTATTCAAGAAAGGCTTCACATAGGAAGCAGAATTTCATCTAGACTTTAAAGGAAGGGAAGGTTTTATTAACCTAATTTAGAATGTAAGTTCCTTGACAGCAGGGATTGTTTCTTCCTTTATATTATTTTATTCTTTTTATGTATTCCCTGAATCTAACACATGGTAGGCATTTAATACATATTAGTATCTAGTAGATATATAATTACTAGAATCTTGGGGGTATACAATAAATCACTAATACCTAGTAAATACTTAATATATACTAACATCTAGTAGGCACTTAATTAATTCTTGTTCATTTATTTACTGTTAAATTCCTTAATCTATGTTCAATACTTAAAGAGAGCATAAATACCTAACAATAGAAATCAAAAACAATAGAAAGAAAAAAGACAAGTTCTAAATGGTGTCCCAAGGTCTGCCTTTTAGTTTCTACTCTATCATTTATTAGCTGTGACTTTCAGCAAAACACTTAGCTTCTTGTGCAATATTTCCCAACCTACAAAGTGGGAATCTCTCCCAACTGTCTCAAAAGGATACGATGAGAAAGAAATAAAATAACATACATAAAAAATTGCAATGAACTATATAAATATCTATTGTTATTGTTCCTCAGTCATGTGCAACTCTTTGTGATCCCATTTGGGATTTTCCTGGCAAAGACACGAGTGGTTTGTTATTTTCTTCTCCAACTTAATTTACCCATGAAGAATTGAGACAAACAGGGTTAAGTGACTTGTTCAGGGTGACACAACTAGTAAATTCCTGAGACTAGATTTCAACTCAGGAAGATGAGTCTTCCTAATTCCAGGCCTAGCACTCTATCCACTGTGCCATCTAAGAAATCATTATAGTCATTAAGAGATAAATTCCTTCTTCCCCACACACAAAAAACAATTAACTGAGTTTTTTTGGAGAGAAATGGAAAGGAAGGGCAGAAGGAAAATGGAAAGGAAAGAAGAAAGAGGAGAGGAAAGGAGTATGGATAAACTTGGAATCTGAAAGATCTGAGTTAGGTCCTGCTAAGAAATTATAAGCTGTGTGTGACATTAGGCAAGAAATTGTATTCTTTCAGTTTCAGTTTCATCTGTAAAATAGAGATAATATTACTACCTTTCTCACAGGATTTTTGTTAGGAGTTCCAACCAAATGAAATATACACATTGTGTAAGCCTTAAAGGGCTATAATGATGGTAGTTATTAAGCTTATTAATATTCAGCAATACAAACAGCATCCCCTCCCCCCAATCTCCATCCTAGTCCAACAGATCTGCCCATGAATAGCATTCCCTCCATCCCTTCAAAGCCTAATCCATGTGTTTCAGATACCTTCCATTCTCTCCTTTGCCTTATAGAATGCCTTTCTACCTTTCTAGAATAGCTCAAGTTTTCCTCTTCTTCCATGACTTCATTCCTGATCTTCCCACACTTGACAGTGCTCTGTTTCTTCTGGAAGTACTCTGTACTGTTTTGAATATAATTAGCATTTCTTTATAGTTCCATTATATCCCCAAATAGGATGCAATTTCCTTTAGTGTGGGAGCTGTTTCATTCTTGCCATTGTATACCCAGAGTCCTGATTCAGTTTTAAAGGGGTGGAGGGTACCCTAGATATATCTTTTATTATTGTGAGGAACTTCTAGGTCAGAATCCCCCTCTGCTAATGCAGCTTAGCAACTTATTGTAATTTTAGAAATTAAGAGGTTAAGTGTATCTTGCCCATTGTCACACAATTAGTTTAGGCCAGGATCTCAGGTCTTCTTGGTACCATGATTCATTCTTTCTTCACCATGCCAAGCTATCTTTCATGTCTGCCACTTAGTAAGTATACAAGTTTACTGAATTGAATTGTACTGAAAGGACATCGTTCTTTCTTCTCCCCTCCAATCCTAACTTCTAGTCTACCTTTATTTCATCTAGTGACCACCATATACTATAGGAGAAAATGGAGTGATTAGGGGAAAATACCTATACTGATGACACCATCCTATACTATGATGTAGTCTCTCTATTTCCTTTCCAATGCATTTATTTTATTGCCTGGAAATGTGCAATTAGGGGGACCTTATTGTTTCCATCAATTTCAATCCATGCTTTTCAAGGCTGACTGTTGATAACCCAAGCAGGTCTATTATTCCAAAGAAAATTAAGGTGATATATTCCCCCTGTCTCACAATCATACCTGTCATAAATTCCAAGCAGCAAATAGAAATTCAGTCATTACCTACCAGAGGTGCTTTATTGTAGGCACTCTCTTTATTTTTTGAGAGTATATAAAATGAAGAGAATGTGGGTCTGCAATAGCATATATATGGCGGCAAATACATTGGGTATTGATTATTTGTTACCTCCAGATATTACACAATATGTCGACGTGTCAATTTATCCTGTTCTCTGGGACTACTTATTGATGCAAGAGTTGAGGAACGAAACCAAAAGCTCCTAGATTACTTAAAATATTTTTCCTCCCCTGGCCAAGCAACATTTTATTTTTTTCAGATCAATGTGTCAGGAATGAAAAATAGTGCCATCCATCTGCAACAAACATTTTTTATGGCCTTCAATTGCTGAAATATTTGCCAAAGCTGTGTAAGTTCTGGATAGAAGAAAGAGGAAGAGTCAGTGAATCAACTTGGTGATAACCCTTCTGTTGAAAAGGTTCATGTTCACAAAAGAAGCCTAAGGAAATCAACAGGGTAACAGGGAATTCGGAGTCAAATGTGGCAACACTCAGAGAGGTACAAAGCCTTCTGTGTGAGAACTCTTCAGTCGGCTCTCAAACAAACATCTTTTCATCTTTTTTCAAAAATGGAGTTAGATGATAAATAGATGTTTAGGAAAGAGGTGGAAGTTATTGGGTGAGTGAGGGAAATTTGTTGTTGTGCTTGATGATGTTCCTGTTTTTATTAGTCCTTTGTTCTTGAAGAGCCAATGACATCATGAGAATAATCTCTTGACTCTCTGTGAATTGGATTTGAGCAAGGCAGATCTGTTCCAGTTCATAAGCCTCACTCTCTGTTCCAGAACTATCAAAGTTATAAATTCACATCAAAATTATTTTAATATATATTTAGTGAATGTCTTCTGTGTACCCAGAACTATGCTAGAGGCTAAAGTCAGTCAATGAATATTTATTAAGTACCAGACACAGTTCTACACATTGGGGAGAAAAGAAAGGTCAAAGACAATTCTTGTTCTCAAGGAGCTCACAGTCTAATGAGGAGACAATATGTAAACAACTCTACACAAACACATTATTTACAGGATAAATTGGAAATTATCCGCACAGAGAATTCACTAGAATTAAAGGGATCTAGAAATATTTCCTGTAGAATGTGAGGTATTGTCTGGGACTTTAAGAAAGTCTATAAGCATAGATGAGGAGAGAGAGACCTTTCCAGCTATGAGTGATAGCTAGTGAAAATATCTGGAATTAAGAGATAGAGTGTCTTGTTCATGTAACTGCAAGGACATCAGTGTCACTGGATCTCAGAGTATGTTGGGACTGGGAGTGGGAAAATATAAGAAGAATTGAAAAGAGCCACAAATAATAAAGAATTTTGAACACCAAACAGAAGATTCTATATCACATATTTGAGGTGATAAGGAGCCACTGGAATTTATTGAGGAGGGAGATGTCATTGTCAGACCTACATTTTAAGATGACTTTAAGAAGATTGAACATTCATTTGGAGATTTCCAAAATGTGGTTGGAAATATGAAAATAAGGTCAGAAAACAAGTTAGGGCTGGATATGTAAATTTGAGATCCATCAACAAAGAGATGGTTTGTTTCCTTTTATTTTAGGTCCTCACCTATAATTTTAATCAGTGATGAGCAAAACACTGTGTCTTAAAGAATTACCTGAACCACTGAAAGATTAAGTGACTTGCCCAGAATCATTCTGCCAGAATGTATCTGAGACAGGATTTGATCAGTTCCTTCTGATTCCAAAGTCAAGTCTTTATCTTGCCTACAATGCTTCTTTTTATGCTCAAGCTAAATCTTTCCCATGGCATCCACTCTCTATTCCTTTCTTGTCTTCCTAGTTCAAAGTCATTATCTATTATTTACCACACTATGCCTTTAAAAAAAACAATACTGCATGATTGGTGAATGTCGAAATCCAATGGTTTATAATTCAAGGAGAGCTGTGGAAACATCACTGTGAAGGATGGCAGGAGTACAGTTGGAGTGTTAACCCATCTGTTGGGAATTTGCCAGTTCAGAACATATCCTTCGGAGTGACATTATAGGGCTTGCTCTCTGTCTTATAATACAAGTGATAAGAAATCGGTGTGAGTTCTCAGTATCAGTAATTCATCAACAGTAACACATGGCAAAGCTTTTTTGTCATTTCTCAAAAGAGTTCATTTTCCAAATGTATTAACTACCTCAATGTCATATGAAAATGGAAACAAACTTAGTACTTGCTAAAATTGATGTGATGTATTTCCACTCACAAGAACTTCTGGGAGGAGAGGAAATCTTATATCAGTGTTTAAATACTGTTTACCTAGATTCCCTTGAAAAATTCACAGGGAATATAATTGATAATGTGGAAAAGGTTTGATGATTTGTATAACTGTCATATTACTGTAGCTATTTAGCTTGTAAAGATGTTGGAGGTATAGAAAGTAACAGAAATTAGTAACTAAGAAATAGGAAAGATCTACCTTGGAATGCATTTGATTCAATTTGATGCAATTTGACAAGTATTATGAGCCTATGATCATAAGTCACTATTGCAAGTGATTTTTGTCATTATTTGAAGATGAATACAATACAATATCTACCCTCAAAGGCATCTAGGTTGCACACTGGATAAAATATGAGTCCTGGAGTCAGGAAGATGTGCATTTAAATTTGGCCTCAAATACTTATTAGCTGTGGGACCTTGGGAAAGTCACTTAATCATGTTTGCCTCAGTTTTCTCATCTGTAAAATGAGCTAGAGAAAGCAATAGCAAACCACTTCAGTATTATTGCCAAGAAAATGTCAAATGGGATAGTCAGATACAACCACAATGAATAATAATTAATTAATTAATTGAGGACTAATAAATACTACATTTTATCAATCCTTGTTGCTGAAAATTTTTTAAAATTTATCTGATTCCTCCCCATTTTTGCAAAAATGGGGAGTTTGAGTATAGAACACCATATATAGATATATATATATATTGTTTTTCAATATATTGTTTAGTTACACTGAACTTTTATTTTTTTTCCTTTTCTTTATTCTTTCTTATACAAGATGGTTCTCTAGGAAATGTGGTTTGGAGGAGAGAGATACAGTGGGAAATGGAAGTGATATAAAACAAAAGATATCAGTATTTTTAAATTTTATTCTGAAACGGTTATAGTTTAATGGATGGAAAGCTATCCTTTGAGCCAAGACCCAGAAACATATCCTGCCTCGAACACATGTTTCTGAATAGCTCTGTATAAGTCACTTAAAATTTTTTAGTAGTAGAGACAATTCTAAGGCTACTATTGCAGTGAAGGTGCTGACCATCACTAGCAGAGGAAGTCTCCTCATCCTAGAGTTCCTTATATCAGTGAATCTGTCTCTATCTCTATTATCATCACATCAACATTTAAGAGATAGTGTTCAAAAATTTTGTTCTTGGCACTGGACTTAGGTTTAAAAAATAAAATAAATGGTTTCTTGTCTTAGTGGAGAATATAGAAAATGATTTTCTATGTCTTTTATGATTAAGGCTCATGTAATTCCTTATCATCCTCTTGTGCATCATCTGCAGGTCTGTAAGGATAGATGGTTTTCCCAGGAGTTTTGTCAAGATTGACAGGTTTGAAAAATGAGACCTTTGTTGAAGAGGCCTCTCTATGTAGAGAGTAGACATTCTTGCTGACTCCACATTTGGGAATTTCATGATGACTGCTTGATGAGATATGAACGGGTATTCAAGGTTACTGGTGATTGATTGCATCATGGCATTTGAAAAATGATTGTTTTTTGGGTCATGAGCCATGTATATCTCAGCCACAGCCCTAGGCCTGGGTTTTAAAAGGGAACAGAGAGAACCAAAGCTGAAACAAAGAAAATCCAGTGCAAAGAATACAGACCTCATTTTCCTGGATATAAGGTGAGATTCTTTTTTTTAAAGCTTTTTATTTGTGTAACATATGTATGGGTAGTTCCCCAGCATTGATCTTTACAAAGCTTTCCATCACAAATTTTACCCCCAGCCCCCTCCCCTCCCCTAGATGGCAGGAAGTCTACTACATGTTAATAATGTTGAAATGCTTGACAAGTTATAAAAGAAAAATCCTATCTACAAGAAAAAAAAAGAAATCAGAGAAAGGCAACACAATGCAAGCAAATGTCAATAGAGATCATGAAAATATTACATTGTGGTCCATATTTCATATCCCTCTCTCTGGGTGTATATGGTTTTCTTCAGTGAACAATTGGAACTGGTTTGAGACAATTCTTTGTTGCAGAGAGCCATGTCCATCAGAATTGATCATCCTGTAATACTGTTGTTGCTGTGTATGATGATCTCCTGGTTCTGCTCGTTTCACTCAGCATCAGTTCATGCAAGTCCCTCCAGGCCTCTCTGAAATCGTCCTGCTGGTTGTTTCTTACAGAACAATAATATTCCATAACATTCATATACCATAATTTATTCAGCCACTCTCCAATTGATGGGCAACCCTTCAGTTTCCAGTTTCTAGCCACTACAAAAAGGGCTGCCGCAAACATTTTTGCACATGTGGGTCCCTTTCCCTCCTCTAAGATCTCTTTGGGATATAGGTCCAGTAGAAACACTGCTGGGTCAAAGGGTATGCACAGTTTGACAACTTTTTGAGCATAGCTCCAAATTGCTCTCATGAATGGTTGGATCCATTCACAGTTCCACCAACAATGTATTAGTGTCCCAGTTTTCCCACATCCCCTCCAACATTCATCGTTATCTTTTCCTGTCATTTTAGCCAATCTGACAGGTGTGTAGTGGTACCTCAGAGTTGTGTTAATTTGCATTTCTCTGATCAATAGTGATTTGGAGCAACTTTTCATATGACTAGAGATGGTTTTAATTTCATCATCATCTGAAAATTGTCTGTTCATATCCCTTGACCACTTATCTATTGAAGAGTGGCTTGAATTCTTATATATATGAGACAATTCTCTATATATTTTAGAAATGAGGCCTTTATCAGAACCATTAAATGTAAAGATGATTTCCCAATCTGATGCCTCCCTCCTAATCTTGTCTGCATTTGTTTTATTTGTACAGAAACTTTTTAACTTAATATAATAAAAATTATCCATCTGGTGTTCAATTAGGAGTTCCAGGTCTTCTTTGGACATAAATTTATTCCATCTCCACAGGTCTGAGAGATAAACTATATTACATTCCTCTAACTTGCTTACAAAGTCCCTCTTTATATCTAGATCATGAACCCATTTAGATCTTATCTTGGTATGTGGTGTTAGGTATGGGTCAAGCCCTAATTTCTTCCACACTAGTTTCCAATTTTCCCAGCAGTTTTTGCCGAATAGTGAGTATTTATCCCAAAAGCTGGGGTCTTTGGGTTTATCGAACACTAGATTGTTAAGATTATTGCCTAGGTTGTCCTGATAATCTATCCTGTGCCACTGATCGACTGCTCTATTTCTTAGCCAGTACCAAACGGTTTTGATGACTGCTGCTTTATAATATAGTTTTAGATCTGGTACAGCAAGGCCACCTTCATCTGCCTTTTTTTTCATTAATCCCCTTGAAATCCTTGACCTTTTGTTCTTCCAAATGAACTTTGCTACTATTTTTTCTAGATCTGTAAAATAAGGTGAGATTCTAAAGCAAACCAAGTCCTTTAAAAATCCAGAAAGGCCCAGGAAAAACTGCATAGAATGAGACACAATATCTATATATCCCTAATCTATATATCCAGTAATCATCTTTCTCGTCATCTCCAAGACTGTATTTACATTTGTTTGATAGATGAAACCAACGAAGTTCCAATAGGCTTCTCAAAACCAATATGCTAAAATGAAAACATTTTATTTCTCCCCAAAGCTATCTCTCCTGTAATCATTCAATTTTGGGCAAGAGCATCACCATCCTACTTGTAACCCTGGTTTATAACCTTGGAGTGATTTTTCACTGTCTCCTCTCCCTTACTTTTCACAATCAATTCTTGTCTTGTCATTTCTAGCTCTGCAAAATCCCTCATCGGTCTCCCCCTTTCTATTTACACACCATTTACACTCTCACATCATTTACACTATTTCGGATACTCATCATCTCTCATCTGTACTATTATCATATGCTTCTATTAGGTTTCCCTGATTGTTATCTCTTCCCATTTAAATTTATCCTCCACAAAGCTGTCAAATTGATACTCCTAAAAGACAATGCTGACTATATCAATTCCCTATTCAAATATATTCTGTGGTTCCCTATTACCTCTTGGATGAAAAAGAAATACTTAGGTTGGCATTTATGCTCTTCAGCAACAGGAATCTCAATCACTTTTTCTGTCTTACTTTATAAACATCTATGTCATCCCCCAGCTTTGTAAATTTCAGTAGCTCCCTAGCTAGAATTAAACTGTTTGGCATGTAAAGTCCTTTACAACCTGACTCAAATACATCTTTTTAGGCTTAATATACATTAATATCCTTCACATATTCTATGATTCAACCAAAATGGTCTTCTTACAGAATAGATGATGAAAATCTCTTAGTGACCACTATCTTCTTTCTACTCTTCTTTCTCCTCCTCTTCTTCTTATTTTAGATTATTTCTTTTAGATTTTCTTTTTATTTGAGACAAAAGAGTAGCATAAACCATTACCAAGATAGCCCAGGAGGAATAAAATGGTCTGACTTACCCAACAGTCTGATTAATTAAGTGCTACCATATGTGTTATGTTACATACAGAGGATCCGAGATTTCAAAGAATTCATAATTAGACTATACTTACCATTAAGTCAATATTGAACATGAATGCAAATCTTTATTCATAATTCAGAAAGTGCATCAGGATTTCTCAGACCCTCAGAAGCAATCGTTGGATAGTAGATACATGGAAGGGCTAGCTGATAGAGATTTCAGAATCACAGATGAATCAAATCTTGTGCTGGAAAATTTTTTTAATTGCTGCTGTTGTTTTTCCCTAGAAATGTGTGTGTGAAACAACTGGAGAATCCTCCAGTTTTAAAAAAAAAGCTTTAAAACACTAAAATTACCCAAAATGATCTATTCAATCAAAAAAATAATTATTCTATCCCTTGAAAGAAACAACTTTAAAGAATGTATAAACATATGGGCATACACACAAACACACACACACACACACACACACACACACACACACACCACAGAATGATTGTACTACCAAGCTGTTTAACTTTTAAAATCACATATGTGACCTGCCAACTGGTTTTACAAACTGTCCCAGTAGACAGATGGTCTCTGGTAACCAACTCAATGGTATGACCACACAACAAATTCCACAGGTAACATAAACTGACTAGTTGTTTATATGGTTGCCCTTCTCCCCTAAGATCTTAAGGATGCCAGTAAACAAAACTGTTAAGAAAGTTAAGAGTCTTCCTACCCAATATCTTATGAGAATATATTCCAATTTTTCCTGCAAAGGCACTACCATATCCCAGGATCTCATATTTTTAAAACAATATTTTAATAGATTTATTCACTGTTTGTGGCATCTCTTTTTGTAGTGGCTAAAAACTAGAAACTGAATGGATACCCATCAATTGGAGAGTGGTTGAATAAATTATGGTATATGAATGTTATGGAATATTATTGCTCTGTAAAAAATGACCAGCAGGATGATTTCAGAGAGGCCTGGAGAGACTTGCATGAACTGATGCTGAGTGAAACGAGCAGAACCAGGAGATCATTATACACAGCAACAACAATACTATATGAGGATTAGTTGTAATGGACATGACTCTCTTCAACAATGAAATGCTTCAAACCAGTTCCAATTGTTCGGTGAAGAGAGCCATATACACCCAGAGAGAGGGATGTGAAATGTGGACCACAACATAACATTTTCATGCTCTCTATTGAGGTTTGCTTGCATTGTATTTCCTTTATCGGATTATTGTTTCTTGTAGATACGATTTCTCCTGCACAAAAAAAAAAAAAAATGATGCAATAACTATACATATATTCGATTTCTTAAGTATTCTAACATAATTATCATGTACTGGATATCCTGCCATCTAGGGGAGGCTTGGGGAGCAGGGGGGAAAATTTGTAACAGAAAGCTTTGTAAGGGTTAATGTTTAAGAATTACCCATACATATGTTTTGCAAATAAAAAGTATTAATAAATAAAAAAATAGATTTATTCACTCTTCCAATAAATCTCACACATTTAGAAATATCTTTCAAAGACATTGAAAAGCTTCTGCATACCAAATAATAATAATACATTTGGGATAAGAAAGGCCGTCATGTGGTGAAAATATTTTTTAATGAAGCATATCTCTCATTATAGTCTGATATCCAAGATATATAGACAACTGATAGAAATGCCTTAAGAATAAAAGACATTATCCAAAAGATAAATGATCAAAGGATGTGGACAACTATTCTCAAAAGAATGGAAAATTGTTCACAACTATGTGAAATAATACTCCAAATTAATAACTCTAAAAGAAATGGAAATTAAGCAACAAACAGTCACATCCAGTGATTTGGCAAAGATGAACAAAAAGTGGAATAATAAATGTTGGAAGACTTGTGGAAAGACAAACATATTTAAGCTTTATTGTTGAATTGGGCATTTGTGCATCCATTCTATAATTTGGAATTATTCAAATAAAATTAGTAAGTGTCTATGTCTTTTTTACCCAGAGATGCCACTGCAAGGCATATGCCTGAAAAAGTACACTGCCTTAGAAAGACATCTTAATATATACTAAAATATTTAAATCATTTGTGTGTGTGTGTGTATGTATATATATATATATATATATATACATATATATATAAGCAAATAACTAGAACTAAAGTAGGAAGCCATTGATTATGGAATGACACAATAAATTGCCTCTTCTAATCCCTCTTAATTCTAGTGCCCTCTCTCCTTATTTCCTTTTTATCCTGTATAAATATATATATATATGTGTGTGTGTATAATTATATACAATATATGTTATATATTACATATATATATATATTGTTTATTCTCCTATTAAACTATAAGATCTGTGAGTGCAAGAAATGAATTTTGCTTTTTGTTTTTGTACTTCCAAGAACTTAACACAGTACTTGGCACATATAGTATTTAATAAAATGTTATTGACTAAAAAGAATTTTTTTTAAATTTGAAAATTTAAAAAAACAAACAAAAATGTTATTAACTAACTGTACATGAATATAATGGAACATTACTATGCTATGAGAAAAAACAAACATGATGAGTACAAAGAAGTATAGAAAGCTTTTTAAAGGGATATAAGTAGATCCAAGAAGATAATATTCTAAATGACTATATCAATGTAAGTTGAAAGAATAAATGCCAAAATATATTTGGAAATGAATATTATAAAATTTTAAAAGATCAAGCTTATCCTAGAAATACAAGAAGATAAATCCTGCTTTGTCTTTGAAGAGAAGGGGGGCCACATAAGTGGAACATTACAAATATCAGATTTTTTGATATATTGATTGTTTTTTCTAATTTTTTTTTTCACTTTTAAAAAATGTTACAAATGATAGTTCATTATACAGGGGAAAGGAAGGAATACAAGGGGAAATGCACATCATCCAAAAATAAAACATCAATCAAGTGTTTCTAAATTTATTCTATTTTTCTCAATTATATGTAAAAGTATTTTAACCTTCATCTTTTAAAAAATTTTAAATTTAAAATTC
>JAJPUD010016204.1:0-34823 GCA_023553655.1 Myrmecobius fasciatus | reverse complement strand
GCCCTAAAACTTTTGAAAAAAAAATGAATACTACTAAGATTAGAAGTAAAGTGTTGAGTGAGAAAAATCTTTGTATCAAATATCTCTGATAAAGATCTGAGAACCTAATATTTATTGGATATAAATATAGATAAGATCAAGTGCCATTTCCCAATGGATAATTAGTAAAAGGATGTGAACGGCTATACAAACTACTAATCACCAAAAAAAAAAAAAAAAAAAGATTGTTCCGATTCACTAATAAATAAGAGAAATGAAGGTCAAAACAACTCTGAAGTTTCACTTTACACATAGCAAATTGATAAAAATGACAAAAGATAGAAATAGTGAATGTTGAGAAAGCTAAAGAAAGAAGGCATATTAGTAAACTCTTGATGGAACATATGACCATTCTGGAAAGCATTTCAGTATATATACATATATGCATGGATAGGTGTGTGCGTTTTTAAGTGACTAAAATATTCATATCTAGAGATTCCACTGCTAAATACATATCCCAAGGAAGTAAAAACCAGAAATAAAAATCTCAGATACAATAAAATATTCTGCATAAAATATCTCTGTAACAAAGAGCTAAAAAATAAAAATAAAAAGATGCCCATCATTTAAAAAATATCTAAACAAATTATGACATATGAATGCAATGGAATATTACTGTGCCATAAGAAATGATGAAAATAGGGGTTTCAGAAAAGCCTGGGAAGATTGATATGATGTGACACAGAATAAAACAGAAGTAGGACAACTTGATACACAATAATTACAACAGGGTAAATGAAAAGAACAAAACAATGAAATGGAATGGTAGGTAATTAAAATGGTCAAGAATCTTAGCCCTAAAAGGAAGACCATGTATCTCACTTCTTTTCAGAAATGGAAGACTACAGGCATGTTTTGTTACATATACCATTAGACTTAGTTGAGTTTTTACTAAGTTTTGCAAAGCAAGTTTTTTCTTCTCTTTTTTTAAACAAATGTTTTTGTTATGATGAATTGCTCACTAGGTAGGTGCGGAGAGAAGAATATATTAAGAAAGGAAGATAATTTTTTTTAGAAAAATCCCAAAGAGATCATAAAAAGGGAAAAGGACCCACATGTGCAAAAATGTTTGTAGCAGCTCTTTCTGTGGTGGCAAGGAACTAGAAACTGAGTGGATGTTCATTATTGGGGAATGGCTAAATAAGTTATGTTATATGAATGTTATAGAATATTATTGTTCTATAAGAAACGATCAGCAGGATGATTTCAGAGAAGCCTGGAGAGACTTACATGAACTGATGCTAAGTGAAGTGAGCAGAATCAGGAGATCGTTGTACACCATAACAATAACACTATGTGGTGATCAACTGTGATGAACTTGGCTCTTTTCAACAATGAGATGATTCAGGCCAATTTCAATTGATTTGTTATGGAGAGAGCCATCTGCACCCAGAGAGAGGACTGCCGGGACTGAATGTGGATCACAACATAGTCTTTTGACCTTTTGGGGGTTTGTTAGCTTGCTTTTTTTTCTTTCTCATTTTTTCCCTTCTTGATCTGATTTTTCTTGTGCAGCACAATAAATGGGGAAATATATTTAGAAAAGTTGGGGGGGAGGGGAAAAGGGGGAGGGAGAGGCAGCTAGGTGGCACAGTGAATAGAGCATCAGCCCTGAAGTCAGGAGGACCTGAGTTCAAATCTGATCTCAGACACTTAACATTCCCTAGCTGTGTGACCCTGGGCAAGTCACTTAACCAGAATTGCCTCAGCAAAAAAAAAAAAAAATAGAAAAGTTGCACATGTTTAACATATATTGGGTAACTTGCTGTTTAGGGGAGAGAGTAGGGAAAAGGGAAAGAGAAAAAATTAGAACACAAGGCTTTGCAAGGGTGAATGTTGAAAACTATTTTTGTATTTTGACAATAAAAAATTTAGCTGTGTGACCCTGAGAAAATCATTTAACCTCAACTGCCTCAGTACAAAAAAGAAGGAAAAGAAAATTTAAAAAAAAATTTTTTAAAGATAAATGAATGGCAGACTGATTTCAGAAAAGCCTAGAAAGACTTACGTGAACTTACATGAAGACTTTTGATGCTGAAGTGAGCAGAACCAGGAGAACATCGTACACAATAAAAGCAAGATTATGTGATGATCAATATGATTGACTTAGCTCTTCTTAGTAATACATTAATCCAAGACAATTCTAATAGATTTGGGATGTAAAATGCCATTCACATCCAGGGAAAGAACTATAGAGATTGAATGCAGATCAAAGCATCCTATTTTCATCTTTTGTTGTTGTTTGCTTTTTCTTTCTCATGGTTTTTTCCTTTTGTTCTGATGTTTCTTTCACAACACGACTAATATGGAGATGTTTAAAAGAATTGTACATGTATAATCTATATCAGATTGCTTGCTGTCTTAGGGAGGGGAGAGATGAGGGAGGGAGGAAAAATGTGGAGCTCAAAATCTTATAAAAATGAATGTTGAAAACTATATTTACATGCAATTGGAAAAATAAATACTATTAAAAAGTAAAAAAAAAAAAAAAGAAAGAGAAAAATGGCCACTGCATTTGATAACTTTGGAGAGAACAGTTTTGGTAGAGGTTAGATGGCATACTTGCAGAGAATTAAAAAGAATGAGAGAAAATGAAATCGAGACATCTTTTATGGATGGTCTTCACAAGGAATTTAGGCATAAAAGGGGGAAAAGATGGGAATTATAGTTAGTGGGGAGAGAGAGCTCAAGGGAAGATTTTTTAAAATTTATTTTTTATTTGCAAAACATATGTATGGGTAATTCTTCAACATTAACCCTTACAAAGCTTTCTGTTACAAATTTTTCTCCCCTACTCCCCACCCCTCCCCTAGATGGCAGGATATCCACTACATGTTAATTATGTTAAAATACTTGACAAATAGTATATATGTATACATATTTCCACACTTATCATTGTTGTGCAAGAAAAATCATATCTACAAGAAAGAAAAATCAGAGAAAGGAAACACAATGCAAGCAAACATCAATCAAGAGCATGAAAATGTTATGTTGTGGTCCACATTTCACATAAGAGAAGATTTTTTGAGGATGAGGGAGCTATGGGCAGGTTTCTAGGCAGTAGTGAAACAAATAGTATTAAAACAGAAATTGAAGAAAAGTGAGAAGGAAAGGAGGATGGAAAGGGAAATCTGCTGAAGATGGGACAGAATGGAATCACTTTTGCATGTAGAGGAGTTTGCCTTGGTAAGGAGACAAGGCTGAAGGAGGAAATGGGGGGAGAGGGAGCTCTTGGCAAAGAGCCTCAAATATGAGGCAAGATTCTCTACTTCTGAGGAAAAATGAACATACTTAGTAGAGCCATTGTAGTGAGGGAGACAGTGAATTTAATTGGAGAAGGATAAAAAGATTGTCTGCCACACTGAGGGCCCAGTTAAGGTTAAGAAATATAAAATTGTAATGGACCAACATAGCATATTTATGTGATTTTGTGGTTTTTTCCCAGATGTTTTCGGCAGCCTCTGTATAAGAGCAAAGGTGGCAAGTAAATAGTAGGAATGATCCAAGGTTGAGTCTTGGCACTTTTCGTGTGGTAAGGGAGCATTTGTGAGTGATGACAAGATAAAAAACCTGACTCTCCTTGTGGCTCAGGTTGGGGTGGAAGCAGAAGACGTGTGAAACGTCTAAGCTGAGGACCTGTGAAGTTATGTTGTTTTGATATGTATGCTACCAGTAGAAGGCCAGGAATTGAGAAAACAAAGACCATGAATCAGGCTCCAAACTCACTGATGAAAGACAAGAAGTGTCCTGGAGGTAGGCAGATAGCATCAACTATCAGTCAACATGTTTTAATTAAGACCCACTATGGGCAAGGCTTTACTATGGAAAATACAAACTATTCTATCAACATGTTGATGAAGGAAAAAGGTATGTTTTGAAAACTTGCTTTGTTGTCAGAACTTTTATTCCTTGAGGTAAAAAGAACACATGGAAACCTGCTTGTATAACAAGGGCCACACAAGACCTGTACAGATATACCCAGCCTGCTTTTGACCTACCATATCTTCCATCCAGCATCTGAGCCTACTGGCTGGCCCAGTGCTAGTCAACCTCTCCTCATATATCTCTGGTCTTGTCCTCTGTATGACTGAAGATCCAGAGGGTCCCTTAGGCCTCCCTTGAAGAATGGCAGAAAGGCAGGGGGAGAAGCAGCTGCTGATTGGCTCTCTTCCTTGGACTCTCCAAGTGTCCTCATGTACCTGTCACTTTCAGTGATGGGTACAGAAGGGCTGGCCCCTTCTGGCATCATGGTCATGATACTCAGAGAGCTGCTAAAGCAGGAAACTAAGCCTAGACTGTGGCTCTCTGTTAGTTTTTATGTTTCTTAAATGGGTGATTGAACATTAATCTCTATATAAAAGTTGCCAGACTTGGAGTTAGAGAGATCCAGAGGTATATCAGGAGAGGTTGACTAGCAGCCAGGGACCACCTGTAAAGGGGTGACTGGAGTTGTGTGGACAGAACAGAAGCAAGAGGAAATATGGTCATGCTCTCCCATGGTCTCACAAACTGCTTTAATTGCTAATGAGGTATAAGTACCATTCTCTTTTGAGGGTTTTCTTCGCAGATACTACTTCCTTCTCCAGCTCATTTTACAGATGAGGAAACTGAGGCAAGTAGAGTCAAGTGTCACTCCAGGGTCACCCAGACAGGAAGTGTCTAAGATTTGAACTCATGAAGATAAATCTTCCTAACTATCCTGTGTGCCACCTAGCAGCCCTCTTTTGAGGATTATAATATTAATTAGTAATTAAGTAATTAGTAGTTAAGTGATTTTTGAGGGGGTTTCTTGAGATAAAGAGTTAAGAGGAATCTAACCTCTCTTATTAGACTCTCTCATTAGAGGCTAGATTCTCCCAGGACTGAATCTGTTTCAGACTACCTATATAGGTCCATAGATCAGAGGAACCCTCAGTGGAAAAGGGAGTAGGTGGAGTACTCCATCTGTGCAAATCTTTTTTGTGGGCTCAGAAATGATTTTGTAATGTTAGAACAGGATGTCAGAAAAGAAGAAGTTACAGTAGGCAAATATTTATATTAGGTGGTATTAAATATAACCAAAAAAATATCCAATGTGATGGAATCTTGCCTTAAGAGAGACTATAATTAGGAAGAGAAGGAAGGTACAGATGCACTGAGTCAGGAAGGGAAAGAGAATTGGCTGGTGGTAGGGAGCCTATCAAGCAGATTTGGATTGGAACAAAATTGATTCTAAGAAGAAATTGATCAATTACTCTGGTCCTCAGTAGGTCAGCCTTTTCTATAAACTTCATTGTCTCCAGTGGAGCAAAAAGCTTCTAACTACCCTTCTAAAATGAATTGCCCCGTATCACTCCCAAAGGCCTAATCAAATTTATTTTAAGAACTTGAAGGACGTGTAATTTGAGAAAAAAGAACCACATTTTTTGAGCAGTCTACATTCCAATGCTAAAACATAACTATAGACAAATCCCTGGGTCTCTTCATTTGTACATGATAATTCCTGGACTATGAGCCTCACAATCTCATGTTGTGAAGAAAGCATTTTATGAACAGTGGTTTGCTGTACTAAATTAGGCTAGTCATATTATGCACTTAAGGAAGTTCAGCATCTGCAAAATGGGAATAATAATGCCCATGATGCTATGAAATGGCTGCTAGGAAATATTTTGCAAATCTTCAAACCTGACCGATATAAGCATCACGTTATCATTAGGTAAACTTGATTACTTATTCACTACTACTTAGTAACTATGGTTAATAGATGATAGCTGGTTCCCCAAATAATAAATGGTCAAAGGATATGAAAACAAAGGTTTTCAGAAAAAGAAACCTATCAATAGTCATATGAAAAAATGTTCTAAATCACTGCTTATTAAAGAAATGCAAATTAAAACAACTTTGAATTATTACCTCACATCTATCAGATTGGCTAACATGATAGAAAAGGAAAATGACAATTACTGAAGAGGATATGGGAAAATAGGGACACGAATGCACTTGTTGGTGGAGTTGTGAGCTAGTGTAACCATTTGTGAGAACAATTTGGAAGTATGCCAAAAGGGCTACAAAACTCTGCAAGTCCTTTGATCCAGAAATATCATTATTAGGTCTATATCCCAAAGAGATCAAAGGAAAAGATTGAAGACTTAATGTATAAAAATATTTATTGTGGTGGCAAAGAATTGGAAATTGAAAAGATGTCGATTACTTGGGGAATGGCTGCACAAATTGTGGCAAGATTGTGATGTGATACTACTATGCTATAAGAAATTATGTAAGGGATGGTTTCAGAAAAATTTGGTTAAGACTTATATGAACTGATGCAAAGTGAAATGAGATCCCTAGAAGAATAATCTCCACAGCAACAGCAATATTGTAATGACAATCAATTCTGAAAGATTTAACTATTATGACCAATGTATTGTTCCACAATAACAAATCCAAAGCATTCATGATGAAAAAATGCTATCCACCTCCAGAGAGAACTGATGAACTCTGAGTACAGAATGAAGAATATTTTCCCCCTCAAAATATGGTTAATGTAAAAATATGTTTTATAAGACTTCTTATGTATAAAGGATAACATTTTTCTTTTACTTTTTCATGGATGGAGAAAGATAGAGAGAAGAAGAAAATTTAGAACTGGAAAAACAAAGGACGATTGTTGGGCTCAGAGTCAATATGGCACAAGTTCAAATCCTGATATACATTGTATATGTTGTATGACCATAGGTAAGTAATTTAACCATTCGGAGACCCAGCTTCCTTATCTATAAAATGATGGCTTCTGAGTTCGTTTCTAGTTCTAAACCTATAATCATGGTAAGAACTAGAAATAAAGCAAGTGTTTATAAATTGTGGTTAAGTATATGTAATAGACTATTGCTGTGCTATTAAAAAAAACTCCAAAAAACAATGACCATGAGAATTCAGAGAAGCATGGGAAGACTCCTATGAACTGATGCAAAATAATATCCACAATAGGTATAATGTAAATAATGATTAAATTTGTCTTTAAAAAAAAAAGATGAGAAAATGGATCTCCCTCTCTGCTTTGGAGAGATAGGAGACTAACGATGTGCTGGCATATTACATAAACCACGGATGTATGATCCTTGGACCAGATTTTACCATGTCCCAGGTACCTTCTACCCTTCCCTTTGTGAGATTGTAAGCTCCTCTAGGGCAGAGACTATCTTTTTCCTATCTCTCTACCCAGTACTTAGCACAAGATTTTGTGAATTGTAGGCATTTAATAAATGTTTATTGACTAATGACTTTTGTTGCTTTTTGCTGAACGTCTTAATTTTCCCTCTCTTGTATTCTTTTATAACTGTTTCTTTTTTTTTTCTTTTTTTTTTTTTTTTTTTTTTGGAGACATAATCCTGGGCAGAGGTAATTTTTCTTCCTGTCCTGGGAGTGACTGAAACTATTGTGAATTCTAAGTTCTACATGCAACTCTTACCCTCCAGAGAGCTCATGAACTGAATCCTGAGGTGGTGGCAGGAGCAGTTGGATGTTGGCTATGAAGTTACTTTTCTAAATTCTGTTGAATTAGTTCTGATTTCTTTTGCCAACTAGATAAGTTGTATTAACTTAATTGCTGTTGATCTATATGTTGCCTCATTTGTAGAGTGGGGTGGAGGTGGGGAGAACTGCAGTGAGAACAGTGTTTTGACATTGGAATAGAGAGATATAGAGAAGTCCAAGTCAGTCCTGGTACTCCAATGTGTTAGGTGTTTTTCTGGCTAGGCTCAAATCAATTATTAAGCATCTTTATAAACTTCCCAAAAGGCAGTTTTCCTAAGGATCTCAGCCTAAAACAGGTCACAGAACATTCTGCTGCTTTAGGATAAGGCTGGTCTAGTGAGCATATGCCTCTCTCCCACATCCTTTCCCCAAGTCAGGTCGAGAGGAAGTTCTAACCAGGACAGAGACATGGGTGGTAGCCAGGGAGTGGGGACAGCCTGGAAAGAAAACAGAAGGTCTGGCTAGACCTGTGTTGGCACTTACATTCCAGAGGTGAGGGCCAGAGAAGGGAGTGATTTTTTTTCCCTTTTTGACTTTATTTCCCACCTCCAGATGAGCAAGAAAGACAAAACTTTGTCACAAGGGATATTATGCATAGAAAGGAGAAAGAACACATCTGGAAAGGAAGGTGACAAAAATAAAAAGTATCAATAACTGTTATCTCAAGGAAATCATAAAGGTTGTTTGTAGCAACTCTTTTTGTGGTGGCAAAGAATTGGAAAATGAGTAGATGTCCATCAACTGGGGAATGGCTGAATAAGTTGTGGTATATGAAGGTAATGGAATATTATTGTTTTATAAAAAATGCTGATTTTAGAAAGGCCTGGAAAAACTTATATGAACTGATGCTGAGCAAAACAAGCAGAACCAGGAGATCATTATATACAATAGTAACAAGACTGTGTGATGATCAGCTATGAAAGATTTGGTTCTTCTTGGTTGTTCAGTGAACAAAAGCAATCTCAATAAACTTTGGATAGCAAATGCTATCTGCATCCAGAAAAAAGAACTATGGAGATTGAATGTAAATCAACACATTCTATGTTCTCTTCTTTTTTCTCTTTTTTTCCCCTCTCCCATCATTTTTTCCTCTTGTTCTGATTTTTCTCTTCAAATATGAAAGCCTTTACATATTTACTCATAAAGCAATGTGTACAAAATAAATAATTTTAAAAAAATATCAATGACATTGACTCTTTTTAAAAGTGTGCTCATCCTTCCCCTCAATTGGATTAAAAGTTAGATTATTATCTCCCCTCTGCATCTACAGCCCTGCCTGACTTCAATTCCAGAGAACAAGATACCTTGCCCTCCCACTCCACCCCCACCCTTTTACCCAGCTTTCCTGCTTCCTTTTGTGTTCCAGCTCTTTGGATTGCAAGCTCCTTGAGGGCAGGAGCTTTCTTTTTATTAATTGTATCTATTGCCCTAGTTGGTAAGTGCCTGATTATCTAAATCCAAATCTCTCATTTTACTGGGACTAAGGCTCTGAGAAGTTAAGCTAGGATGTGTGAGGGTTAATCTTGACCAATGAATATGGTGGCAGATAGTCACCTCTTTTGGGGGGCCTTGCTTTCTCCTCCAACTCAGGAGAGGATCATCCAGAGGGGATGTAAAATGTTTTGCAGGCCTTATAGACTATGTAAAAATGTATATAAATAGTGTATCATGCTGTTATAAAACCTCTTTTCTCAACCTTATGAATTAGGCAATGCAGATATTATTTTATTCCTTCTTGTAAGTTTCTCGATGGATAAAGCTGTTTCGATTTTCTCTTTGTCTTTCCATTGTTGGCTGGTGAATAGCTTCCATTTTCTTAGTTAAGGGGCAGTATCTTCAGCTGAGAGAGTGGAGGGAGAAAAGGAATGGCTCGAGGAGAGAAGAGGTTTGGAAATTGCTTTTTAGGAGTGGGATGGGGATCAGAGAAGGAATAATAAAAGGATTGCCTTCCTCAAGTGAGGGCCCAGTTGAGACTATGTAACATAAATTTGTGGTGTACCTAGTCAATTTGATTACATGTAGTATGGGAATAGCAACAAGGTCGGGAATGGTAGGAGTAATTCCGGATTGGAGACCATTAAGAGATAAGCGGTTGGGGCAGCTAGAGGGGGTGCAGTGGATAGAGCACCAGCCCTGAAGTCAGGACGACCTGAGTTCAAAGGTGATCTCAGACACTTAACACTTTCCAGCTGTGTGACCTTGGGCAAGTCAGTTAACCCCAATTGCCTCAACAACAATAAAAAGGGAGAGATAAGTGGTCACGGGACAGAGCAGGGATTCCACAGAAGAGGAGTATGGAGTTGAAGGGAGAATTCTAAGATTAAGATTGGAAAGGGAAAAAAGTGAAATCAAGAAGAAGGAATGGCCAGAGAAAGTACTGAATGGTAGAGGGGTTGGAGGTCAGAATAAAAGGGAAAAGTCAAAAAGGGCAAGTAAGACACTGGGAAGAGACAGAGATCTCCCCTGGGAGGTTATGGTCATGTATTGTATATATCTGTCTGTCTATACATATGTATATGTGTGCATAGCCAAGTCTTTGGTTTCACACACAGAGACAAATATTTCTCTCCTGGTCTTTTATGTTACCTACGTGTGCATGTAAATGGGTGTGTATATGTGTTATATTAACAGCATATTTATATCTCATGTGTTCTAGATATACATGTGTAAATACAAGTCTTGTTTTATGCATACACACACACATATATATATATTCACCTCCAGCACTCGTTATATATATGCACACATGTGTGAATTGCACATACATATGTATATATAAATATGTATAAGGACCTGCATGTTATTTGCATAGGATATATATGTATATATTTATGCACAAGGATATGTGTAGACAAATACGTGCACACATGTGTATACATGTGTTGTGCATCTAATATCACACACCTGAAGACGTGTATGTATAGATGTACAATGTATTGTGAATTATCTGCATGCATGCACATCTGTATGCATACATGTATTGTGAATTATCTGCATGTGTCTATATGTATGCATGCATTGTGAATGTGTGTACATTTATCTGACACACACACCCGAAGACTTGGATAAGTGTGCGCTGGGTCTGTGTGAACTACCGGTGTACACATATAGGTCGATATTTGCGCACCACAGGCAGGTAGGGCGCATGCGTGTGTACCTACTCGCTGTTCTTGTCATAAGAGTTTTGAGGTCTGTGGGAAAGCTGGACGGCCAAGAAGTCTGGGTGAATAAAGAGTCAAAGGCAGGACTCGGCCCTCTTTGGCCTCGGTTTCCCTCTCTGCTAAATGGGCGAGTTGGTCTACCAACGAAAAAATGGGAGCCACCTCCTGAAGGGGAAATGGCAGCTGCCCTCTACCTCTTCTTCCTTTTCACTCCCACCACCAGGATGGTCAGTGTCCAGTCCGGCTCCAGACCCTCTGGGGGAAGACCTCGGACCTCTCGCTTAGACGACCTCACAGAAACTGAAGCCCTCCTCCCCTCTCTCGCCCCGCTTCCAGGCTAGGAGCCCGGGGTCACGTGGGAGAGCGCGGTAATCCCGCCTCGTGCTCTCCAGTAGGTGGCGGGGAGGGAGGAGTTCGGCGCACGCGCTCCTGGCCTGCTCCCTCCTCCAGTACCCTGCAAAGCGCTCCATCGGCCTCTAGAAGGAGAGAGAGGACTCTGCACAATATTGTGCAGCGCGGACCTCCCTGGGAAATGTAGTCCCCGGATACCTCGGCCAGTTGTCCAAACTTGGACTACAACTCCCGTCACGCCCCGCGCGGCCGACGTGTAAATAGAGACTAAGATCCGTATTCCCGACATCCCCAAACGTTTAATACCGTTTGACAATGTTTTGAGTCTAACGAAAGCATCTTTTAAAAAAAAAAACCTAAAACTTCGCAGCTCTCCAGTGGCAATGTGAGCGAGTGGATCTCGTCCGTATCACGGAGCAGACCAGGGAAACCTTAGGGAGGTGTGTCGAATCTGCCGCCCTAGAACGTCTGGCGGAAGTGCTGGTGTGGAATCTGCCGAAACGGAAGGGCAGGGAGGCCGGAAGGCCAGTCCGGGGCAGCGGTGAGCATGGCGGCTGCAAGCCGGGCTCCCAGCTCTCCAGGCTCGGCGCCCGAGGCGGCTGCCGAGCCTCCCCTCCAGTATAGTCTGCTCCTGCAGCACCTGGTGGGGGACAAGCGGCAGCCGCGGCTCTTGGAGCCCGGCGTCCTGGGCGGGATCCCGAGCCCAGCCAAGAGCGAGGAGCAGAAGATGATTGAGACGGCCATGGAGAGCTGCGCCTTCAAAGCCGCCCTGGCCTGCGTCGGGGGTGAGCCCCGTGACCTCCCCGGGCCTGGCGGCGAGGGTGGGGGGCTGGGAGCCTCGCCCCTATAGGGCCGGGGTCCTTAGTAGGTTCCTAATAAGTGCTGAAGCTTTCGGATCTCAGCTAGGACCGCAGCCCCCCACCCCACCCCACCCTCCCACTGCTGAGCACTGGGGCGACCTTCGCCATATCCTCCTCACCTCCCTACACAATATATTCCAAGCATTGAAGTGGCTTCCAGGAGAGAGAGCGTTAGTGATGGGAGGTCCGCAGCAGGTGGGAGCGGACTGGTGGGCGGAGGTCGCTCCGCAAAACCCTGAAGGCGGAAAAAGCGAAGCTGAGTGGGGCCCCGGCGTCAGTGCCCGGGAGTGATAGGAGGCAAGCTAGGAAGCCTTGGTCATGGGGGCCAGACTGGGGGCAGGGAGAGGGCAAGCCTGGGCGCCCCGGGCAAAGCTCTCCTCCGCTTTAGAGCTGGAGAGAACCCCGGGGGTGCAGCTAAGCAACCGTGATGCTTTAGAGGCCTAGTTTTTTTTTTTTTTTCCAGGCTTTTTCCTTTATTCTTTATGTATCTCTCTATTTCTTTTTTTTATTTTTTTTTTATTAAAGCTTTTTATTTGTATAACATATGTATGAGTAGTTCCCCAACATTGATCTTTACAAAGCTTTCCATTACAAATTTTACCCCCAGTCCCCTCCCCTCCCCTAGATGGCAGGAAGTCCACTACATGTTAATAATGTTGAAATGCTTGAGAAGTTATGCGAGAAAAATCCTATGTACAAGAAAAAAAAAAAAAGAATCAGAGAAAGGCAACACAATGCAAGCAAATGTCAATAGAGATCATGAAAATGTTACGTTGTGGTCCATATTTCATTTCCCTCTCTCTGGGTGTATATGGTTTTCTTCAGTGCACAATTGGAACTGGTTTGAGACAATTCTTTGTTGCAGAGAGCCATGTCCATCAGAATTGATCATCATGTAATACTGTTGTTGCTGTGTATGATGATCTCCTGGTTCTGCTCGTTTCACTCAGCATCAGTTCATGCAAGTCCCTCCAAGAGGCCTAGTTTTACAAAGGAAACCTATTATATCAAAATACCGTGATTTAAACTTTTTTTTTTTTTGGGGGGGGGGGAGACCTTCACTAACCTTAAGAGTCCTACAACTAGACCAGGGCTTCTCAATCTGGGATTTAGGACAGATTTCCAGAAGTTGGACGGGGGAAAAAACGAAAACAAACCCACACCTTTATTTTCACTTGCTTCTAAATGAAATGTACTTCCTTTAATTACTTAAAAACATTATTCTGATAAATATTCATTGATTTCACAAACTACTTAAAGAAGTTCATGACTCAAAACATGTTAACAATTTCTTGATCTAGACTAGACTCACTTTATTGATGAAAAACCTGAGGGCCAGGGAGATTGTCATACAGTAAGTAGTCGAGTCAGAATTGAAAGTTAGGCAATATTGTCCGACGTCATTAATCCAGTGTTATTTCCCTACATGTATTATCATAAAACAGGGGTCCTCAGTTTGTACCCTAATTGGAAAGGCAAGACATTAACACCTGAAAAGCTGCAGTTAAAAGGCACTGTATGACATGAACAATACAAATTGAAAGTGAGCTAGGAACTCAAAGGAACATTAATCACTGTGACAGGCTGGGTGGGTAGGAGAAGCCTGGGTTGGAATGGGAGGTGTTGGGAAGCACCGAGCAAAGGGCCAAGGTCTGGAAAAGGGAAAGAGATGAATGGGGAGAGGAAGTAATAAGAGCTGCCATTTTCAGTATTTTACATATATTATTTCATCTAAGCCTTTTATAACAAGTCTTATCTAGTAGATACTATAAATGTTTTCATCCCAACTTTACAAAAGAGGAAACTGAGACCTGGAGAAGTTAAATGATTTAAAACATGGTTATGTGAGTAGCAAGGCTCAAGAGCAAGGCTATGAACCTGGATATTCCTGGCTTTAAATATCCAGTATTGTGCTTCCTCTCAAGCAGAATCAAAACTTTCGAGGTGTTTCTGGACCTGACTATGATGGGTTTTGAGCTTAAATCGTATGTTTTTCATTCTTTAGACCACAAGAAGTTATGAATGAGAGAGAGAGAGGAAGAGGATACATGATATTTTAGATTCTTCTGATCATAGCTTTCCCATTACCAGCTTTCTATGAGCTTGAGAAACAGCTTCAGGTCTTAACTATCAGGTTATGTGGCAGCTTTTAGAATTAGCTGTTTCATATGCTTATATTCTCTCATCTAGGTTTGGGAGTCAAGAACCCTTTTGTAACATGGTATAGACATTTTTTATCTCATACACTTGCCAGCATGTCTCGCTATGTTTAATGATCATTGGAGTGCCCATAATCATCTTTATCACTTGTGCTGTGTGAGACGTAATCCCATACAGCCTGTACTTAGCTTGTCCTGTCCATTGACACTTTCCAGAAAGTAGTAATATCAAGACAGCTTCACTGCTGTGCAGAAGTCATTTTGTAGTCTTGAATTACTATAGAAGACTTTATGAAGTAACAGTTTTTCTTTTTATTTATTTAGGATTTGTCTTGGGAGGAGCGTTTGGGGTGTTCACTGCTGGCATTGATACGAATGTGGGCTTTGACCCAAAGGATCCATACCGGACACCAACTGCAAGAGAAGTTCTTAAAGATATGGGACAGAGAGGACTCTCCTATGCCAAAAATTTTGCCATTGTCGGGGCCATATTTTCCTGTACTGAGTGTCTGGTGGAATCAGTAAGTGATAGCTTTCTGAAAGATTTTGGTTTGTAGATATTAGCGTTTAGTATCTCTTCCTAATACAGATTCTCTGGTGCTCATGTGCTGGAAAAGCATTTAGAGACACTAAAACTCAGAAGCTCATTTTATCAGCCCAGCTATTTCCCAGCTGCCCTTTACTGAGACATCAAGAGTTAGCTTTTTGTCACATGCCTGTTTTTCTTCTCTTGAGGCTAGAAACTAGCCTTCTTTTCCATGTGCAAGTTGCAAGATTATGATTTCAATTAAATTCCCTGTGTCAGGATACTTAGGATGAGAGATTCTGGCATCCTTAACTGCCCTGGATTTTCTGTGTCATGTTGCCTTGGTGCCATCTGTAGAAGATGCCTTAGAAGTTTAAGATTTGTCTTGAGTTTGCAACTCAACTTCTTAAAAAGTGAATGTTAAGGATTGGTTTTTACATATGATTAGAAAAAAACTTTGAAAAAAAAAGGAATCTTCTTTGAAAAAGATGGGATTCTTGTTAGTGGGGAAAATGAATTAGCCAACTAGAAATCTGTGATTTATTTCTTAATCATTTTGTTTGCTTTGTTTCTGTGATACTGACCTGTATTTCTCAAATCCCACAGTATCGGGGAAAATCTGACTGGAAGAACAGTGTCCTTAGTGGCTGCATCACTGGAGGAGCCATTGGCTTTAGAGGTCAGTGGACAGCTCTTGTGGGAGTGCTCTTTGTGACTATGGGCATCATTTTCTTAAGGCTGATGCTCCCAAGGGCAGCCTGGGCATGTGTGGACACTAGATGACCATTATATCTCCTGATGGCTGCAATTAAGATTTACTCACATGTGAAGGTTGATGTGCAGGTGGTGCTTCAGCGTTATGATATAGAGAAAAGAGAAAAGGATTTGGATCCAATCTTCTGTCACTCTTGGCAAATCTCTGGGACTCAAATGTTTTTCTGAATGTAAGAAATAGGGGTTGGACTCTTCTAGTTCTAAAATCTGTGGTTGTGAGATCTGAGGAAGAATTTAGAGATAAGGAAGAATCTCTTGCTAGTGAGTACTCCCTGGAATGCTTCTACTGAAATTAATTCGACCATTGGGAATTTTATCTAGGTTCTTTTTTTTTTCTTTCATACTTTTTAAAAAAAGAATCATTTCCCACTGTATTATTGCCTTCTCCTTAAATGAATTGTCCCTTCTAAAAAACAAACGAGCAAAATCTGATCAGCAAAACAGCTACATCTCATAATATGTATGTTATGTTACATGTTATGTAACACTCCACACTGTAATCCCCCACCTCTCCTAAATGGAAGGAGGAAGTATGTTTTTTTCCTTTTTCCCCAGGGACCAAGACAAATTTTTGAATCAGCTCCAATATTTACTATAGAAAGATCTTTCTACCCCGACTCAACCAACCTTCACAGTCTTATTCCTGTGGTCTCATCAAATTGCTCTTGGTGCTGTTCTTCATATCTCTCTGTCTTCTCTGGGCTTTGCCCTGCCTTCTCCCCTCTGCCCCTGGGAAACCTTCTTCAAGTCCCAGCTGCCACATAACACCTTCTGGAGGAGGCCTTTCCTGATCTTTTCTTACTAAATCACCTGGTAAATAGATCGGTTTGGGATGAAAGGCAGGGGCATGTGGTGCTATGGTGTTTGGCTTGAAGAGAAAACGGGCCCACTCGTTTGTCCTGATTAATTGTGGGGTTTAGTTTTAAAACACACCGTTATCTATGTTTGCATAGATGTATATTTCTATTTGCATTGTTAAATATTTCTCAGTTACGTTTTCATCTGGTTCAGGCCCACTGATTAGACACCCTCATGGAGCAGACAGTTTGAAGCTAGAGAGCCCCAAGCTGTCTGGGGAGGCTGCGTTGGTAGAAATCTTGTGGGGGAGGGTGCCAGCCTCCTGGGATCGGGTGTGGCCCCTGGCACATGCCCCTGTGGACACGTCCGCTTGAGGGCAAAGACATTTAGCCTCTGTGTCTTTGCCTGGCCCATAGGAAGCCCTCATTATGTGCCTGGTGATGATTTGGTTGTTTATCTCTTTGGGTCTGTCATGTGGAAAATAAGGGGATTGATTGGATGATCTCTAAAGGACCCTTTCCGCTCTGAATCCTTTGATCCTGAGTTGGACGGGATTTTACTGTGTTCACTTACTTGATTGTTTGTATATTAATCTCTTGGTTATGTTCTTAGAACTTTGAGTTCATTACCTTGTTTTGCTGAATTCTTCACATTGGCTCCTTTTTTTTTTTTTTGTTTGTTTGTTTGTTTTGTTTTGCTGAGGCAATTGGGGTTAAGTGACTTGCCCAGGGTCACACAACTAGGAAGTGTTAAGTGTCTGAGACCAGATTTGAACTCAGATCCTCTTGACTTCAGGGCTGGTGCTCTATCCACTGCACCACCCAGCTGCTCCACATTGGCTCCTTTTTGTAATATAATACTTTTGCATTACATTCTCGTACTGCACTCTGCTCAGCCCTTCCTCAGCGGGCATCCTTCTGTGCAGTTTTTTGCTACCACAAAAGGTGCTGCTATGAAACCTTGGCACATGTGGGACTTTCGCCTCTCTTTGCTTGGGGGGGGCCCATATGCCCAGCAATTGGTTTGCTGGGGCAAAGGGTAGTGAATTTTCCTGCATAATTACAAAATGTTTTCTGATATGGCTGGAATCAGCTGTCGCTCCCCCTGCAGCCATTAATGTGCCTGTGTCTTCATGGCCTCTCCAGCACTGACTTTGGCTCTCTCTCTTGGTATCTTTGCCAATCAAATGTGCGTTGAGGTCACACTCTGGGTTTTTGTTGTTGTTGTTGTTGTTGTTGTTGCTTTTGGAAAGTCTGCTTAATTCTGCCCTCTTTATTGTGGGGCCACCAGACCTCTTTGGATCCTTTGAAGCATTCTGGGAGACAGTTTCAGTTACCTGCCTGTTGCTCAGATCTTGTGTGCAGGCAGAATCCCGCTACTGTATTTGGCTGTTTAAATATTTTGTTATAGTTCGTTATAGTTCCCCCTCCATCAACATAATCAAACTGCCATCTATTGGTCAAGTTCCATGGAAGCCTGCCCAGCAGTGCTCCAGCCGCCATCACTTCCTGGCTTGCCCAGAGCCCAAATCCCCTTTTTGGTTTGTCCGTGATTGTTGAAAGATTTATTGTTATTCCTCTTGCCCTTGCACCTTAACCTCCCACTTGTGTTTGACAGCAGAGTGGGTAGAGCTAGCTGTTCCTCTGCTGAATCTTCTCCGCCTTTGCCACTGCCTTGGAGCAAATTGGCCACCTTCCACCCTCCTGTAATCACCGCCTCAGGAAGTTGTTTTGTAAACAAATGTCCTGGTGACAGGCTCTCTGCTTTCCTTGTTCCAAGGCTGAGGCTCTGGTTTTAAAGCACCTTTTGCTGTGGAGCTGAACTGATGGATTCTCGGGTGAGAGAAGCCCCATGGCTGGGTGGCTAAGTGCTGCCAGGAGCCCTGATTGTCTGGGATCTCTTTGGCCTCTGTGTCGTTCTCAGCTAGGCCTTAATTTGCCATCTCTTCCCTCTTGGTTTTGCAGCTGGATTAAAGGCGGGGGTCATCGGCTGTGGAGGCTTTGCTGCTTTCTCTGCTGCCATCGATTATTATTTACGATGAGAGAAGTTCTCATAAGAGAAGAGCCCAGCACCCCACAGGGGCCATGCAGTGCAGGAGGCCTGCCTTCAAGGACTTTGTCTGGACTGTGAGTCTGAAAGCTCTCCTTAAGTGGTGGGTGACACCGGGTGGGCTCTGTTGGCCCCAGCTGCCTCCAGCTTCCTAGGGAGCTCCACTCAGACAAGCAGGTGATGATTCCCAGTCCTTCTCGGACTCAACAAGAGCTTTCTGGTGAGAAATGCCACAGAATGGCCCCTTCGAGAAGATCAGGAACAATTTGTTGGCTTCAAAGAGTTGTGAATCCTTAGTGCAACTGTCCAGCTTGCCTTCATTACAACTGAAATAGGTGTTCTTTACTATCCTGTGTTGGGATATCCTCGGATCCCTTTATTTGAGGGAAGGGGGAGGAGGGTATAGGAACAAAGTAAAAATTACTTGTTCCTTCTAGCTTATTCTGTGACTAGGGAATGGTTCCATCCTGTTGGCCACCACCAGGACATCCTTGCTGTGGAAATTGTTTATTTAAATACAGTTTGAAAAGACAAATTTGACAGTCTTTTCTCTTTTGTCAAACTCTCCCAAATCAGGGTTCAGGTGCCTATCATGTGGTCCCAAAGGAAAGGGAAATTCTGGCGGAAATTAGGCCTGGGTGCACATGGGGACACTGTAAACCTCACTAAGTATGATCTTGTGACTCATGGAATCCTCTACGACTAATGAAGAAACCAAAACCTTTTGGCTTACTGACAGGTATGTTTCCAGGTGGCTGAGAGGGACTAGTTTTCTTATCACCTGACACCTCACCACTCACTAGAGACTGAATCCACTCTCATCCCTCAGTGGCTCCAACAGGAAGTTGTTGAGAGGGCATTCTTTCCTTCCCATTCTCCAGTATATCAGTCTCAGCTTTGACTGAGTCCAGAGCAGCCAAATATAACCAATGGCTACTGACTTTGCTTCCATACTGATGTATTTGGCAGAATGTGTTCATTTTACACCTGAAACTTATCTCAGGACAGTTTGGCGCACTGATGACTGTCAAAAAAAAAAAAAAAAAAGCTTTCATATTAATAGTAAAAAGGGGAGGAAGGTCAGGAGGACACTGGCCTCAGACACTTAACATTTCCTGGTTGTATGATCCTGAGCAAGTCACTTAACCCCAATTGCCTTAGCAAAACGAAAGAGGAGGATGGTTGGCTGGCAAGAGATGCTACTCCATTATGTCAAGTTTGAGCTGTTCTATATCCTAAAGCAAATTTCTTATTGCACAAAGTCTGTGTGCCCTCTCACCCTCATATTAATTTATAAAATATATTTTTTTATTTGGAACAAAAGTTTTTGTAAGGATCAATGTTGAAAAATCCATGCATATGTTTTGAAAATAAAAAGCTTTAATAAAAAAAATCATCAAAAAAAAATCAAATCTATTTTTTAAAAGGACCCCCTAAATCCATAGTAAATGCATCTTTGTACATGGCAGTGATTTGACTAAACCGTGCAGGAGAATGCAGTGACCTGGTCTGCTAATGGGAAATGGCATTGCCTAATCCTTTGCTTTGGCACCTCAGGCAGTTTCCCTGCTGCTGGGAAGGACGGTGTGGATCTCTGTGTACGTATCCCTTTCCCTTCCCATCACACTGTGCAGCCCCCTTTATTTTTGTCTCTTATCTGCTGCCCAAAGGCTTACAACTTGAGTGTGCATCTGTATCTAAGCAGTATGGTCCAAGACAGCTAGTAACAGCCTATCCGAATCGCCCATGTCTCTTGTGCAATCCAAAGTCCTCCAGATTTCCACAGCCTTCTGATAATGACATACTCTCTCTCCTAAGACGTCCTTCCCTCCCAAGGGGAGCCTTGACAGTTCTATTCTTAATAGTTCTTATAGAGCAAACAAGTGGGACAAGTGCTTCTAACATCCTTAACTCTCTCCCAGATGGGCATTTTGGGAAGCACCATGGACGTGAGAAGTTTTCTAATCTATGTGATTACCTGTCAGAGTATCAGGACCCCCAGGGCAGCCAGCTTGAGTAGCATCCAGCCTAGCCTGTGGCAGGAGTCCCTGAATGTCATTACTAATGAATCAACGAAGTGCTTTATTCCCCCTCGCCTCTGGAAAGATGAGCTCTCTAGAAGTTGGTTCAATAAACCGAGCATTGTCAGAATTGACTATTCAATCAGAAGAGGAGATGAATGGTTTCCTGTTTTACATGGCCAGATCTATAGCATGAGCTCATAAACTAAACACTAATTTTCAAAGACATCTGTTCCCTATCTCCAGAATAAACATAATGTTGGGCGAACTTTGGCCTGTGGGAGCCAGCATTAACCCTCCTGACACAGAGGAGGGCTTGAGGACTTTACTCTATTTCAGCCCCTTTGTGGACAACTAAGGTTCTCTTTGCTGGAGAACAGGCTCTGTCCTTCAAAAGAAAATTGAAGAGGAGAAAACCTATCGTGCTGGCTTGAAAACACAGAATCTCCTGTTGTTTCCCTTCCTCCCCCAAATCCGACCACTTTGGGGCTCCTTGACCCTCTGAACTTTTGGGGAATTGGCCTCCTGACAGTGGAAGCAAGAAGTCACCAGCTTCCTAGCCGAGACCAGTGTAGCCGATGGCTAACACCAAGGAGCTTGCTCCACCACGATCCGGGAAAAGGGCTGGGAGGCCTCCTTTAAGCTTGACTCTTTTTGACATGAAGGGGAGGTAGAGGAGCTGAGAAAGTGGCCTTCAGGAAGCTCACATCGGGGTGCTGCTGACACATCTGGATCCCAGGTCTTCCCGGAGCACCGCAAATGCAAACATGCACACCACCGGCTGTTTTGTGCAAACGTTGGAGCTTTGCATTTTTATTAACATTTTCCTCTCACGTGGTTTACATCCATTTATAATAATCTACATAATTGAAACAACACAGACAAAAAAATATATCCTTAATGAACAGTCCTATCCTACCTGTATCTGCAAAACTCTCCAAATCTCCCAGGCCCCTGCATGGAAGAGGGCAAGGTGACATGGAGTGGGGGAGGATACCTGCAGCCTGTATTCTGGGCACCTGGGCCACCTGCCAATGCCACAGGCCTCAAGCCACCATAGTGGGGGCCTGGGCTGCGGAGTCCTTCGCTTGCAGGGCTTTGTTCTGCCCTAGTACCTGTCCCTTCTAAGCATGTGGATTTTTTGATAAATATTTTCCTTCTATCACCACCTTGCCCTCTTATGCCAGTCTCCAGGTGGCAGCAGCCGCCTCCCTCTCTTTCCACTGGCTTCTGGTAGAGGGTGGGGTGAGAGGTCCACCCAAGGCAAGCTCTCCTGTGGAAGCCACAGCAAGGCTGACTTGGGCGTGCCAGGCTACTGAGCAGCTGGAGCCTCTGGACTGGGGGGCTTCCCTCTCCCCTGTGTCCTGCTAGGGGGGCTTCCCTCTCCCCGACACTGCCAGAGCACGGCCGCCTCCAGCCCCGGGCAAGGAAGGATAAGGATGGGGGAGACATCTTTGAGGCGCCCTTGATTAAGGTCTGGCCCCAAGCACCAGCCATGCAAAGCTGGTCCCCGATTCGGACAGGAGCTCCGTCTTCCAAAGCACTCAGCCAGGGAGCTGACCCTCATTCACTGTCTGGAAAACTCCATGGGCCTTCCAGGCCCAAAGCTGGGTGCAGACCTGGGAACTCCCCTGCTCTTGGTCTCCCGGGGGAGGGGCGTCCAGCTTGCTCTCCCCAGTCATGCCATGGAGCTGCCAGTGTTTGGCTGGGGAGTGCAAGTCGGGGCCCCCCAAGGATAGAGTGTGCCAGCCAGTCTGAAGGGCTCCCCAGGCAGGGGGGAGAAAGAGCATCTACATGGGCAGCACCACGGAGGCCCAGGTCTTGAGCTGTTCCCACTCTGGGTGCTCCGGCAGGGGGCCCTTACTGTGGCTGACCCACCCCCTCCTGACTGGGGCTCAGTGGGGACAAAGGGGTTTCCCCGAGGGCACAGGGGCTGCCCTGTGGCAGTGCCTGGCTGCAGAGGGCAGGGTCTAAGGTGCAGGTACTGAGGAGGTAGGGAAGTTCCAGGCAGTCCTATTTGTGGCCCCAGGACAAGTCCCCCTCATTTGTAGCCTTCCCTCCCTGGGCCTCCCCTTTCGCTGCCTCTCACTTTTCAGCTTTGAACACAAAATGGGGAGAAGGGGCCCAGACTCCTGCATCCCCCGGTTGCAGGTTCTGCTCCAAGACCTTTGGCAGATGGGGATCGGGGAGAAGGACGCCTCCATCACACACATACATACACCCGAACCCCCTGGCTGAACAGCCCGTCACCCGCCATGAGTCTGACACAGAGGGCCCAATACTAGGGAGGAGGGAACTGAAAGGCGGGGAGAAAATCGGGGGGTACAGTCTCTGGGGAACAGGCTCCGGGCCCCTGCTCAGAGCCCTGGGGGGTTCATGGTCCGGTGCCCTCAGGCAGCGAGGCGAGGCTGGATCCGGCACCTCAGAGAGCCCTGCCCCATGAGGGGGCCCGGCCCAGGCTTCGCATGCAGGGAATGGGGTGGGAGCAAAGCGGGGGCTCCTGGGAGCCGTGCCGGGACAGGGCAGCTTGGCCAAAGTCACAGAGCAAACTGAAAACCTTTGCATTGGACGCAGAAGGAATGGAGATGCCAGAGGGGAGAGAGCCGGGGAGCGGGTGTCCGGGCCCGGGTGGCCACTGTCTGTGACAAATCTATAGGACGGTTTCTGCCCACCATGGGGCCCAGTGGGCGCCGGGGCACGGGGCAGGACCAGGCCGGCTTTGTACAAGGCCACCCAGGAGGTTCCAGTTCTCAGAAGTCCGCTTCCCTTGGCGGTTTGCTCCGTCCGGTTTGTCGGGGGTCGGTCGATTGCTTTTTCCAGTCTGTGCTGAGCCCCAGGGCCCCCATGGTGGGCCCTGTGCCACCCAGGCCTGTGCTAAACGTCCGTGGAGAAGTACAGTGTGTTCCGTTTGAGTTCCGCAAAGGAGATGGGGGGGTGCTGCAGGTAATAGAGGAGGACCTGGACCTGGGGAGAACCGGGGAAGCACAAGGTGAGGGCCGGCCCGGCCCCCGCTCTGCTGCCCTCAGGGTACCCCCCCCTCCCCAAAGGGACCTCGGGCTGGGAGCATCGGATCATGGGCCAAAAGCCGGCATGGACCTAGGGGCCATCTGGTCCGACCTGCTTATTCTGGGGAAGAGGGACCCAGGCTTGGGGAGGGCAGGGCTGGATCATCTTACCCCCAGAGCCAGCTCCCTGTCCCTCGTTCCTTTCCCTGGGTGCCCAAGGGCTACCCCCCTGTGCCACCCTCACCCTCTGTTCCTTTCCCTGGGTGCCCAAGGGTTACCCCTGTGCCACCCTCACCCTCTGTTCCTTTCCCTGGGTGCCCAAGGTAGGCAGGTGCCCATGTGCCCGCTCCCCCAGGCCAGTGGGAGATAGAAGGACCCCTCCCGGGGATTACCTGTGCCATGACGTCGTGAGACCAGATATCTGAGGCCGAGGTCAGGTGTCCTTTGCTCTCCACCTCGGACGGTCTCAGTAAGGTTGGGCCAAACACAGTGGCCAGATTGTGAAGGGACATTTTGTTGACGGGCTCCTTTTCAGCAACCCTGGGGGGGGGGGGGAAGAGGAGGGAAGGGAGAGAGGGAGGTGGTTTCTGCCCTGGGAGCCCCGGCAGCCTCGGCAGCTTTACGAGGAGATGACGGGGACTAAAGCCTCCCCACTGCCAGCGCATCCCGTCACTGGGAGCCTCCCTAGAGCCGAGCCGGCTCCTGGTCAGATTATGGCTCAGAGCTTTGGAGCTCCAAGGTTATCTCCAAGGTCACTGGTCCAGCTCTCACTTCTGGGAGGAGAGGAGAGGCCGGGACGGCTTTGGGTGGGAGCTGGCCCTGGAGCCAAGGCAGCCTCCCCAGGCTGGGGTGCAGGGCTGTGCCTCCCCTTCCAGATGACTGCCTCTGCCCCCCTGGCTCTCGCATAACTGGCCAGCTGCCCCCGCTGTGATTTCTCCCTCTACGCAGCGGGTATTAGCTGCTGTCTGTGCCCAGTGCCCGGGCAGCCCCCCTCCTCCTCCATCTCCACCCGGTTATCTAACAAAGAAACCCGCCCGCCCCTGGCCTGGCCCCGGTGCCAGCACCGCTCCCCGGTGCCACCTGAGGAGAAGCCACGGCTGGAGATGATCCCGCACCCCCACTGCCCCCAAAGGCCCCCCGGGGGCCCTGCCCGAGCGGAGCAGCCCATCGCCTTGGAAACGGGCAGGAAAACAGGGCCGTGTCAGCAGGCAGCTGCGCGGGCCTCCTCCGCCCCCGACCCACACGGGAATTGAGCCCGGTCCAGGGGACCAGATGTGGGAACAGCCTGTGCCCGGTTCTCAGGGTGGAAACCCTAATGGATTTTCCCTTCGCCCTACTCCGTGATGTTCCCGCTCGCGCTCCCAAGCCTTGGGGCCCCACGGGAGGGGAAAGCGCGGGAGGAACGGGAAACCCGAGCCGGCTCCCCGGCTCCCTGGCTTCGTCTCCCACTCCTCCGGCCCCTTCGGAGGGGGGCGGCTCGGCCTCAGCTGGCGTTCACACCCCAGCCCCTGAGGGGGATGGGGGGAAGCCCCTGCCACAGACCCTGAGAAGTGCCATCCTCTCCTGCCCCGGCCCCAGGGCTGCCAGCCGAGTTCTCCAGGCTCGGCTGGAAGGCAGAGACCATTAGTCCGGTCTCCTGCCCCCAGTTTACAGAGGGGGAAACTGAGGCCCGGTGTGAGCCTTGAGAGCAGCCCTGGTTCCAGGGTCACTCTGTCCTTTCTGGAAGGGACCCCTCCCACCCCCCAGGGCCTCCTCAGGCTGGCTCTCCCTCTGGGCAGCCCCCCCCCGTGCCAGGGCCCCGTGGGCGAGCCCCCCGTCACCTCTTTACCTTTTCAAGTGTTCTAGCAAGAAGAGGAAAGTGATGAGGTTGGGGTCGGGAAGAGTCCGGAGAAGGTGCATCATGCAGTTTTCCTTGGCGGCAGGGTCAGAGAGGGCTGGGGACAAGAGAAGGGACAAGCCGGGGGCTTGGGTCTCACGCGCAGAACCCACGCTCGGCTCAAGCCGAGTGACTCGGAGGGTGGCAGGGCGGGCCTCAGGAGGGGCTCTCCTTGTAACCTCACTCCGGACCCTCGTACCTGCGGCTCTACATCAGCGGGACGGGCTGGGGGCCAGTCAGACCCCCCCCTATTTACCAAGAACGGGACTGGGGCCCACAAGGCCGGGTAGCAGGGCCGGACACACGGCCTCCTGACTGGGGGAGGCAGAAAGACTTCCCGGCCTGCAGCCGGCTGTGTTCTCTCAGCATTGGGGGAGCAGGGCTCGCCTCAGGGCGGTGAGCCCCCCAGAAAGGCCTTCTCATCCACTCGTCTCCCCCGAGGCACCTCTGCGGCTGGCAAAGCCCCCCCGACACCCCCCTTTGTCTGCCAGAGATGCAGGAGCTGCCGGAGGCTGGAGGAGGAAGGACAAACTGCCTCACGGAGGGGCGCTCCCTTCTCTCCCAAAGGAGACAAAGCTCTTTGGAGAAGGCAGTTGGGGGTAAGGGGCCCACACCTAGAGAGGGTAGGGCGCGGGTGAGCCAAGCCCCCAGCCTTCCGCGCTAAGGGCCGCTTTTCTCTGATGGCCCCAGATGTGGACAGAAGGGAGGACGTCCCTGCAGAGGGCATGTGGGCAATACCCTCCGGCAAATGGGATCAGCCGGTCCAGGCCGGGCTGGTCGGAGAAGCCCAGCGTCCTGGGGGTGGCGAGGCAAGGGGGGGGCGTGGGAAGGGAAGGGGCCGAGAGCCACACAAGCCAACAGCAGGAGCATTGCCCGCAGCGGGCGAACAGCAGCGGTAGAATGATGGGGCGCGTGTGACTTGTGTCTGCTTGCTAGCTTGGGGCGAGAGGGAGATGGGAGCCCCAGATCTGAACGCGAATTTACATATAGTTGGGGAAATAAAGCGCTCCTGAGAACCCCCAAGCCAAGTGTAAGCCATTCCTGGGCGGAGCACCAAGGAGCAAATGCCGGGCTGTGGCTTGTGGGATTCTAGCAGACCTGGAAACTTGAGAAATCTTCCTCTTCCAGCCCAAACCTAAGCACCAACAACAAGCCAGGGGCTATTGCTCCTCCCTAACTGCCCCCCAGCCCCGGGGTCCCCGGGTGAGGGCCCCAGTGGAGCAAACCTCACCAATGCCCTCCATGAAGGCTGGGTAGAGTCTGTCCGTGAGGAGGGGCTCTGGGAGCTCCCGGAAGTAGAGCTTCAAGGTCCCCGCGATGGCATTGATGTCCATGTCACTCAGCATCACCAGCACATCCTTGTTGTCTGCAGAGGAGAGAGAGGGGGTGAGAGGCAGTCAGTCCTCCCCCACGGGCGTCCCTCTGGTCTCTGTTCCAAGACTGGCGGGCACATCACCCACTAAGGCTGCTCGTCCTGGTTTTGGAGAACTGTAATTGTCAGAAAGCTTTCCCCAGGCCTCCCCAAAATGCCCCTTGGCAGAGCCAGCTGAATCCTTCTACCTTCTTCCCTCCAGTCAAGGACTGCCCGGGACCTGCTCTCTTTTAGCCAAAATCCGCTGTGTGCCCGTTGCTACCCCTTAGTGAGAGTGCCCTCTCTGGGACCGGAGGAATAAGTCGCCCTGCCCCCCCAAGAGCGCCCACTTGTTCACAGACAAGTCTTCCCCCCCACTTGCTGTGAGGCCAGGGATGTTCCCTCTCCCTCGGAAGACTCGGCCGCCACACTTCCGTGGGCCGGCCTGGCGGGGCGGCTGGCTACAAGCTGGCACGAAGGGCTTTCCTGGGGAACTGTTCCTTTCCTCAGACAGGGCCCGAGAGCCGGAGGAGCCCTCAGAGGCCACCTATCCAACCTGCCGCCTTACAGATGAGGAAACTGAGGCTGTGAGACTTTAGGCAACTCCAGGACCCCGCTCCAAGGCCGGCCTTGCTGCCTGCAAATCCAGCTCTCTGGGTGGCCGGGGTGGCAGGAGAGAGACTGGGCAAAGACCTGAGTTCCAAATCCTGCCTCAGCCCTTTTACTGGCTGTGCTTCTGGGAAAGTGCCAGCCTTCCTCAGGCCTGGTTTCCACATGTGTACATGAGAATCATGGCACTCACTCCCCAAGATTGCTGGCAAGTGCAAGCGAGACCGCGGCAGACGGAACCTTACAGCCCTACTGCCCCCTGCCCCCCCAGGCCCTGGCGCTGCCCCGGGACTCACTGGCATCAAAGACGGCCTTCAGCGCCTGGATGTCAGTGGCCACCCCCGAAATCCGGTAGATCCCGATTTCCTCGATGCCCCTCTTCTCCACCTCCTCCACGCACTGCCGGACGATGTAGGGTACCTTGGAGCGCTCTCGCCTGTGAGGCAGGGAGTGGGCAGCCTGGTGACCCCCTCTGCCACGGCAGCAGGCCAGCTCCCCTTACCCCCCCCCCACGTCTTCATTCCCGACCTTGGACAGCCCGGAATGGGGAGGGGGAGAACGGGGAGGTGCCCCCATCGGCCAGGGCAGGCCGGGGGGCGGATCGGGGGTCTCGGCTCTCCTTTCACAGGCTGATCCCAAGCGAGGCACAAATTGGGGTCCCAGGAGGGAGGGACGGAAGAGGGAGGAGGGCTTTCCTTTGGGAAAAGCCCCAGGAGTTTTGCTGGGACTCTCCTCCTCCCACGGGAGAAACGGTCCCCAGTGGCAGAGGGAGACACAAGCGGGGCTGCCGTGTCCCAGCCTCTGTGCAGCGTATCGTAGGGTCGTGGGGTCCCAGATGTAGCTCGGGGGGGCCCTAGAGGCCGGCGAGTCCAGCCCAGACGAGGCCACTGAGGCCCACGGAGGTAAGTCTCACAGGGAGCCCATGGGGGAGGCAGGATCCAAGCCCTGGCTCTCTGCTGCGAGGCCGGGGCTCCTTCCCCGCCCTGGAAGATGCTGCCTCTCGGACTCTCTTAGGGCACCTCGTCTGGCCCCGGGAGGACCGAGGGGGCGACTCCTGTGTCAGTCACCACTTGTTACGTGCCCGGGCCAGGAACTGGGCCGGGCACTCAGAAACCTCCCCCTGCCGGCACGTTGCAGAGGAAGAGACTGAGACCAGAAGCTCCAGGACTTTTCCTATCCATCCCTTGGGGAGCAGAGGGCCTGGCAGGGAGCGGAGGGGCCTGGGGAACAAGGGCTGCAGGAAGGGCACATACTTGGTCACGACGCTGATCTTCACCCCAAATACCCCCGTCTGCTTTTTGGATGGGGTCCTCTTCAGGCTCATGTCCCGGCTGGTGAATTTCATCGAGAACTCCACCTTGATCTGCACCAGGGAAAAAGCCAAGTTGGGGTGAGCAGGGCTGGCATAAAGGGGCACAGCTCCAAGACGAAGGGGCACAAGGTTGAGTGGGCGGCGCCCATCCTCCATCCCGGGCAAGGCTAACCCAAGACCACCTTGAAGCGCCCCAGGGCAGGGAAGAACAGAAAGAAGAAAGCAGAGAGGCCCCCCCCATGCCAAGCTGGGCCCCCCCCCCTGCAGTGGCCTTACCCCATTCATCTCGATCACGTCCATGTGCCAGTTCTTCGTCTGCACGGTCTGCGGGTCCAGCTGCAAAAACCGAGGAGGGGGGGAAGGTTACCCACGGCCCGGCTCTCCATAATCTCAGCATCCAAGAGACGTTCCTTCTGCCCAGAGAGGCGAGGCCGCCTCGGCGACAGGAAAACAGCGAGCCCCCCTTCTGGAAAGCAAACCCCCGAAAGTATCCGACCCTCCGGCGGACAAAGGAAACGCCTTGGACGATGCTACCGATGCCATAAAAATCCTACAGGCTAGAGTCATCTAAGGAGTCTTTGAACATCGTAAAAAACTATTTAAAAACCCAAAGCGATTATTCTATCTAATGGAAAGCTGCTAGAAGCTTTCTCAATAAATATAGGGAATAACAATCCTGCCTTATAGCTGAAGAAACTAAGGGTCAGAGGGAAAGGGGACAGTCCAAAGTTAGGCGTGACCTAAGTCACCCAGCAAGAAGGTGACAGGAGGGGACCTCCAGAAAAGCCGAAGAAGACAGGGGATACCAATCCCGGAGCCCCGGGAAGACCCCCTGAGTGTCTTGGGGGGTCCCCGAATGGCAGGAAAGAGCAGCCCCCCCCAGGTTCAGTTCCATGAAAGCCAGGGGACTTGGGCAGGATGGCACAGAGCAGAGGTGCTCCTCACTGCAAAGTCAGCAGTCGTTTTGTCCCATCGTGTCCTGGGGGACCTCAAAGTCAAGAGGGCCCAAGTTCAAGTCTCCCCTTTGAGGAAGTCACAGCCAGTGCTGGAGGCAGCTCCTTAGGCCGTAAGGGGCCAGTTTGCACTGTCAGGGGGCAAGTGATGTCCAGACTTTCAGGTCCAGTCTCTATCCCTAAATCTGACCCACCAGTGACCCCCCCCCCCCAGTGTTCCAGCTTAGATGGAGTTCTCTCCATCAGCCCTCCATGCAGCCCCAGGTGGGCGGGGTATTCTTGCTCTTCCCCCACCCCAGGGCCTAGAACAGTGGCTGCCCGACCATTAAACCCCCCCGTGCCCTGATGGCAGCAGTGCCCTTCCCTGCAGAGGGGCACCAGGCCTCTCTCTGCCCCCTACAATGCCAGCTCTGTCCCTGGGGAGCAGCGGCACTTCCATAAATGCAGGCTATTTCAGGCTGTCCTTTTCATGCAGAGAAAGGAGGAGGGCCAGCCATGGAGAGGGGCAGGGGCACGTTTCCCAGTGAAATTCTGTCTCTCCGATTGCTGTGGCTATTTATAACCCCTGGGAAATGTGCACTCTGCTATTTCCTGATTAGATTGGTGGTCAGGGGTGGAGGGTGCCGGGATGTCAGGCGGGGGCTGAACGCCTGGCAGGGGCCCTCTCTGCCCTACATGGCTGGGTACCTGGGCGGGGAGCCCCTGAGAGCCCAGCGCGGTGCCCTGGGGGACAGAGCCTGCCCGACAAAACCGAGAAAAATACGGCAGTCGAGTCAGAAAATACAGTTAGGGGCTGCTGGGATAGAGCGCTGGCCCTGGTGCCAAATCCAGGCGCAGACCCTTGACAGTTCCCAGCTGTGGGACCGTGGACAAGTCACTTACCCCTGCTTGCCTTGCAAAATATCAACGGAAACAAGTAAAAAGAAAGTACAGAACGACTAGAATTTGGATGGCCCTCAGAGGTCCCCAAACCCAAACTCACCCTGGATCCGAGCCTCCCGCAGCCAGCCCCCTTGCTCTCCCCGCAGAGCAGCCCACCGGCTTTGAGGAGATTCTCTTTGGATCTTTCCCTCCCGGCACCCATCCCTATGCCAGGTGCGGGGCGACAAACCTCAAACCTGCCCTCCGGGACTCTGTATTCTAGACCCACACACATGTAAGGAGCTCCAAGGGAGGGTGCTTCTGCTTCTGCGGAACCCCAGGAGAACCCCGCAAATGCCTGGGCACAGCTGGCCCGCCTCACCCGGCTTCCGGCCCCCGCTTCCTCGGCCTGACCTTCACGGCTCGGACTCAGGACCCTTCTCTGATTCTGGAAGACTTAAGAGCTGACCGCTGTGGCAAACAGGAGAGCAGGGTGGGACAGACCTTCGGGAGGGTCATCTATAATGTGTGGGCTGAAAGGGAACCTGAGGATCTTCAGTCCAACTTCCTCCATTCTCAGAGGAGGAAACAGTTCTAGGAAGCATAAAGTGGCTCCCTCAATCCAAGGGAAAAGAAAGAACATCTCAAAAGCCTTCCAGCCGATTCGTTCGTTTGTTCCTTCTTTCCTTTCTTCCTTCTTTTTTCCTCTCTTCTCTCCCTTCCTCTCTTTTCCTTTCCTCTCCTATTCCTTCCTCCCCTTTTCTTTCTCTGTTCCCCCGGATTTCAGGTCAGCCTTGCCCTCTATACATCAGTCATTCCACAAAGGATGTTCCAAAGGACTCTTTGGGACATTCTATATATAAACCCATGAACTTTCCCTGTACATTTCCTCTTCCTTTTAGGCCAGCTTGGTAAAAAGCTCCTGAGGGAACGGATCTGCATCCTTCTGGGAATTCTCCTCCTCCTGGGGAAAGCACTGGGCTGAGAGTTGGGAGCCCTGGATTCAAATCCTGACTCTGTCACTCCCTCCCCACGGCAGGCAAGCCTCTTTAATTAATTTAATAGAAGGCAGGGAGGAGGGGGGGATGTTGAGAAATGACAATGGTATTTTTAAAAGGCATTAATGAAGCTACAATAAGACATCCAAAAATGGTCCCAAGCGACTTCCAGGAGGGCTGAGGGGCCAGTCCCTGGTCTCCCTGTGGAGTTTGTTCCTTCTAAAGGCAAAGTAAGGGGCTGAAAGACCCTTTCGTATTCTGGTTTCATGTAGTTCCGAGAAAAGGGGAGACCACGTCCCTTCTCCCCAGAGAAGGGACACTCCCTCCAGCTGAAGCTCCGACTGGCCCTTTGGCAGGTTTGGGAAGCTGTGGCTTTTTCATCCCAGCTCAGGGTGGGAAGCAGCCATCATCTGCTACCCTTTTCCCTCATCCCCCCTTCCTTTCTCTCTCTTCCCTCCCCTGGACGTCCTGTATCCGGGGCAGGTCCCTGCTACATCTCAGCTTCGTGGTTTCAGCCTGCTCGTCTGGGACACGAAGCCACCGGCAAACATCACGACCTGGCGTCCAGAGGCGAGCATCCGCATTAGCCCTAATGATGTCACTTGTGCTAGAGTCAGCACGGGGCCCCAGGAAACAAACTGCCTTTGGAAGCCAATAGGAGGATCTGATCTTGGGCAAACCATTTTATTTCTCTGGACCTCAGTTTCCTCACCTGGCTTCCGAGATCCTTTCTGGCCCCAAATCCAGAGCTATAGTCCCCAAGTGAATTGAGATTGAAAGCATTTAATAAATGCTCATTTATCAGAAAGATCAGGGTTTCAAGGTGGGAGGACCTTTGGGGTTTCTGGACTGCTTGCTAGCTGGCTGACCTGAGGTCACTGCCCTGGGTCTCAGTTTCCCCATCTGTAAAATGAGAAGATTGGACTAGAAGGCCCTTGAAGTCCATCTTTGGGACTGGTTCAGCATTGATCCTCCTTCTTTGCCCAGCCTTTCTCTAAACATTTTCTTGGAGACCATGAAGGAAGAATGGCTCATAGGCCACAGGTGCAGAGCAGGAAAGGGCCCTTCCTGGCCATCCAGCCCAACTCTATCATTCTGCAGGTGGGGAAACGGAGGCCTGGAGAAATGAGGTGGACAAGGGATAGCTGGGACCTTAAGGTCAGCGTACTTCCCATCGAACCATGCTGTTTTTACTTCCATTACTGGTACAATTGTGGATACCACTCAGAGAACCTGATTTTTTTTTTAAATAAAGAGGCCTTTGCTGCATCCTAAGAGCCTGAGGACAGGGCCCACTTGGAATGGGTTACCCTGACCGGAGGCTGACAGGTGACCCTGAGCCAAAGCCCTGAAGAGATTGTGAAGAAAACGTCCTGCTCCTTGAAGAAAAGGGATTAATCAATAACATTTTCAAAGCTCCTGACACCAGAGGGACATCGAGGACAAAGAGACAAAGATGAATGTTTGCTGCCTGCCTTCAGGGAGTGTCCACTCTAAAAGCTGATTCAGAGGGTGGGGGCAGGAAGATCGGATCAACTACTGTGTCAACTGTACATACAAAGTGACCTTGAGAGGCTAGTTGTGTGACCTTGGGAAGGTCTGGGCCTTACCCCCTCCCTCCCCCATAACATGTAGGCTAAGTCAGAGGCTGCAATAGTCTATCAATAAGCACTTATTAAGCACCTACTATGTGCCAGCACCCTGCTGTGTTGTTCCATGATGCTTCCCGGCCTATAGCCCCACAGGGATCAAGGCATCCAGAGGCTGCGCTACTTTGGGGTGTATTTCACACATGGCTCAGGCTGGGGATCCCCTCCCCCCAGCCTGCACCCCAAGCCTGGCCACACACATACTTAGCCATCAGCAGAGGAGACCCACGCTGCTTTGGAAGAAGGGGAGAACACTGGGGTTCCCACCTCTGAGCCTCAGTTTTACACCCTGGACAAGGAGGGAGATGGTCTCTTCCAGCTCCAAACCTGTCCCCTTCCCCCATTACTGTCCAAACCCTTCTGCTCTCACACAGACAGAGTGGGGCGGGCTGGGGAGGGAGCCTCTTAGGGGGCTGGCGTTGGAAGGAAGGTCCCACCCCACAGCTCAAGGTCCGGCCAAGCTTTGGGGGTCTGCTCAGCCGCAACCCTCGGCCAGTGCCCAAAGCCAACGGGCCTTGGATCACGGGGGATCACCAAAGTGAGCCAGAGCTGGACTCCTTTGTGGAGGCTGGGGTGAGGGACCGGTCCAGAGTCACACGTACAATACAATGGCCAAAGCAGCCTCCTGGTCCTGAGCTCCGGCCCGGCACTTCGGCTCTGTGGGTCTGGCAGGCTTCCCTGCTGGGGAGGCAGCTCGAGCCCTACGATTCCCAGGGTACCACCCAAGTGCCGCAGGGTTCCAGGCCCAATTAGCTTCTCTCTGGGCTTCCTCTCCCTCTCCAACCATTGCAAAGAAATAAATAAATAAGAAGCATGGACATGCACATACCCAGCTGAGGTCATGCTAGCTGCTGTGCCACGGCCAGTCTATCATTGGGGGAGACCACAGGCGCGAGAAGCATGAAAGAGCTGGCGAGGGAGACGGATGAATGCGTCAAGAGCCACCCGCCTCCCTCGGGCAGAGGTGCCAGAGCGCTCGAGCAACGTGGCCGCCAGCTCGGGGTGGGGGTGGAGAGGAAGCTGGCAGGAGCCATCCCACCAGACTTCCCAAGGCAGACACGGGGTGCCCTCCCACTGCCCCCAGCCCTGACCCTGCACCTGGCCAGCACCCAGTGAATCATGAGTGATTTTCTGCATTTCCTCTGTGGGTCCATCATGTCCCTAGACACAAATATGTGTGTACACAGAGACACTTTTCACTACACGCCCAATCCTGGATCCCACTGGAACTCCATTCCAAACAACCCTGGCTTCTGGCCCTTTTCCCTCCCCTTGCTTTTTTCCTCCCTCCCACCTAAACACAACTTTGAAGTCCCCGAGTTCCACATATGGAAGGGGTTTAGCTGGGCTCTGAATGCAGCCTTTATTAAATCCAGGTTAGTCCCATCAGCACCGCCTACCTGCTCTCCACAGCACACTCTGCATTCCTCCAGCTAAGCACTGTCCCCTTCTGCTTTTTAACCCTTCTTTCTGTTCAGTTTGGAGGCAGCCCTCTGCTTCCCAATGACAACTCACTATTTTCCAGGCCTCCCTGCTCCCTCTGCCCCAACATGAGAGAGAAAAAGAGACAAATGCTTCAGGTTACACCAGAGCTCCTGGGATTGTGGAGGTAGGAGCCTGGGCCTGCCCTGGGGGTCTTAGAAAGACCGGCAAACTTCTGCATGATCCTTAAGTCAACCTAGCTTTCTCTTCTTTTATTCTGGCTGACCCCGTTTTTATTTTATTTTTATTTTTTTTTATAATTTATTTATTTTTAATACACAAAGCTTTAGGAATCATTTTGGGAGAGAAAAATCAGAGCAAAAGGGGAAAACCACAAGAGAGATTTAAAAAGAAAAAAACCCAGAAAAAAGTGAATATAGCATGTTTAACCTCTCTCTCTCTAATTCTGGCTGAGCCAGTCTTTATTTTTTTATTTTTATTTTGTTTTATAATTTATTTTTAATACACATTGCTTTA